>JABUQX010019411.1:25000-27917 GCA_015478945.1 Trachelipus rathkii | reverse complement strand
AATAAAAGTACAGAATATACATATAAATACGGAAAAGTATTATCAGATAAAATGTTTTACATAGCATTTCATTTTCTTTTAGATATAAAAAACTTTTTAAACCTTTATGGCTAACTTCACTATATAAAACTTAATTTTTAATTATATAACTTTAATTTATTTTTGGATACAATATATTTAATAAGGACATATATATACACCGCACCATAAAAGTGGAGCGAATTAAACACTAAATACACACTTTAAATGCCATTTTTTCCTGCTGCTTAGTAGATGAAGTGGTCTTCATTGAGGCGAATCAACAAGTGAATAAGGAAGCTCGTGAAGCATGTATGAAGTTCGATGTTGAATTCTCTGCTGCGATTTGAAAGAAGTATGAATTACAAAGAAGAATAGAGCTTGAATGAAGATAATACAGTGACAATGTGACAGTGATATGAGGTTTTCCATTGTAGTAAACAGTATCACTAAATTGAAATTGATTCCTCTTCCATATTCTAGGAAAAACTAATATATATATATATATATATATATATATATATATATATATATATATATATATATATATATAGCATATATATATATATATATATATATATATATATATATATATATATATATATATATATATGTTATATCAGTGGCATGCTGTCCGCCATTTCATTGTATACGTACTACCAATATATACTGATGGTGATTCACTTCTTCAGGTTATCCATCCATATATAGTAGCAGTGGTATGAGGTCCCAATTGATTTAGACGTAATATCATACATGGACAAATGTTTCTTTTATTTTAACCAGAGAGCTGAAGAGAGCAAACGGAAGCGCATCTGAAGATGTAATTAGAAACCTTCCTAAAAGAAAGAAGTTAAGTTATCATAGCGATCATGAAAATAATCACGTTAAACTGAGACTGGTAAGCCAGGGTATTAATGGTCAGATTGTATTCATTCTCCACTATTCTGCTTGTTGCTTGAGGGTATTCGTTATAGTAAATTTGGTTTTATAGATAAGGCAAATAGTCATGTTAAAATAAGGCTGGTGGCCTGGGATTAACAGTGTGACTTGTTCTCGTCTTTAGTGATCTGTATGGTGCTTGAGTTTCCTTCTTTGCAATGGTCTACTGTTGGAAACTGCCGTTGTTTGTCGTTTGTTTCCTTTCCCAAGGTGACCAGTTATGTAGGAGAAGCAGTTCGCCTGAATCCTCTTCTTGAATCTTTCTTTTTCTGTGACGAACTTCTTTTTGTAGGGTTCATAGACTTCCGAAGGTATCTTCTTGAGAGGGTGATCTGATTGAGAGTATATTCTTCTGCTTGAGAGGGTGTTCTTTCTGCTTCTGGGATCACCAACTATGCATGCAGTGGCAGTATTGTTCATAGTTACCTCTCCTTCTTGTTCCTCCACTGCACAGGTAGTAGTTGATCGTTGTTTTGAAGTCTCGCGTAATGACTTCCTTTTTACATTGTGGGACTTAATTATAAACATGTACTAGCTTATTATAGATTTCTTCTCCACCAGGAAGCTAATGTGTTACGCTTTGGTACCTCAAGGCTAATGAACCAACAATATGAGTTGTCTTAGCCATTTTATTAAGGTTATCTTTAAAAGAGGAAAGAACCAAACTTGATATTTGTAAGTCATAATCTTAAAATCAAGTTTCAATTTATACAAAATGTTTGTTACAATCAAGACAAGTACATTAGTTTTTAATGTATATAGATTTTTCTTGTCGCTTTGGTCTTGATATTGATTTATATATATATATATATATATATATATATATATATATATATATATATATAATTTTTTCGATTTTTTTATATAGATATTATTTTATATTAATATATATATATATATATATATATATATATATATATATATATATATATATATATATATATATATATATATATATATATATATATATATATATATATATATATATATATATATATATATATATTTCTTTTCGCTTTGGTCTCGAACTGAATTACGTGGTGAAGTCATGCAACATCAACTTACTTCAAAAGTATATCTCGAGGGAAGAGATGAATATAAGAGAAGAAGACAACATAGAGCAAGAAGTTGGAGCGTCAGCAGTTCTTCTCGAGGAAGAAGATGAAGAAAATGTTCCTGTTCCAGTCGTAAATACTACTATGAAGAGGACCGAAAGCTTAAAAGATGTCAAGATCAGTGAGGAAATTTCTGAGAAAATGAAAGAAGAATTGATGGCTGTTTTGGAACCTCACAAAGATGTTTTTACTGACATACCAGGAACGGCGCTCAATGATCAGCACGTAATCGACCTTATTGATGAAAATCCTATTCGGATAAAACCCTACATCCTACCCTATACCACTCGGTCAGAATTAAGAAAAGAAATCGACAAGATGCTTAAGATGGGGGTGATTGTGAAGTCCACCTCACCTTATGCAGCGCCAGTGGTGGTAGTGCAAAAGAAAGACGGCACGAAACGTGTATGCTCCGATTACCGTGCATTGAATAGAGTGACAATCTTCGACCCTGAACCAATGATGACTACCCAGACTTTGTTTACGAAGTTTGCTACTGATAAGTACTTCTCAAAGGTGGATATTTCAAAAGGATATTCCGATCAAACCAGAAGACGCTTATAAAACTGGTTTCTCGACCCAGGATGGTCATTTTCACTACGTAAAGTTACCTTTTGGAATGGTCAAGGACGGCGCTACTTTGGTTAGAGCCATGAGGAGGATCTTAGATTAAATCCATGATGTAGACTTCTACATAGATGACATAATCGTGCATTCTTCGAACTGGAAACGACACCTGGAAACGATTGAGAATGTTCTTTTAAGACTACAAAAAGAAGGGTATATCATCCGGCCATCTAAGTGTGAATTTGCTGTGACAAGCGTGGAGTTTTTAGGTCATC
>JABUQX010019411.1:0-12500 GCA_015478945.1 Trachelipus rathkii | reverse complement strand
GGACTAAAATTTAGTATATGGCAACATTAGTTTTTTATTTTTTGTTGTTTAAAAACCGAGTCAAATTATCTTCTTCCATTCTGTTTTGAAGTCTAAAAATCCACTAACAAGAGCAAAGGGACCCAAAATCTTTATTAGGAGCTTGTAATCTTAGATAGGTTTAGACAAGGGAATGAAACATTTAAAGTTTTGTGTCTTTAGAGATTGCTTTGGGAATTTCCGGGTTGTGATGGAATCTGCCAGAGTAGTTTTCTTATTTTGCTTTAAATAATGAGTGTAGAGAGACGCTTCAGTACTGTTAGGTTTTTTCCCAAAAGATACACCGATGGTAATAGGAGATTGAGGGAAAAGTAGAATTGCCCCCCAGTAGAGAACTGGAGAAGCCAGAGGGAACGTCCAAGTACCCCTCCGAAAACCAGTTTCGTAGGGAAGAAGGGTTGAGTGACATTGAAAGGGAGGAAGAAGACAAATTTTCATGTTCATTAGTTGCATACTAAATTAAACCATCTTTATACTTCGTTAAAGAGCCAAAGGGTAAAAGACACAGATTCAGGTTAGAAGAGAAACACCTTTCTCAGCACGTCTTTAAAATTTATCACACAAGAAGTTCCAAAATGAGTCGAGTTTTGGATGAAAAAAGAAGAAAGAAAAAAAAATTTAAAGGTTTTGGCTTGAAAAAAATTAGTACATGTGACGTACATTTGTTCTACAACAAAAAGGACTATCAAAGAAGAAAACTTAAAATCTCGGTTAGATTACCCTAGAGAGGTATAATAGGAGGAAGGAAACAAATTAGACTATTCACACTCTAATAGTTACGGAAAGGATGGAACTATTATATGTATAATATATATATATATTATATAATATACTATATATATATATATATAGGATATATATATATATATATAATATAGAAGGGGGTGTTACAGGCAACTTTTAGGATAACCATTATGTACCGTAATCGTTACATAGTATAAATTTAAAAAGGATATATGTAAGTGCTACCCAGATTTCTGGTGCACAGCTGTAAGAAAAGATTGTACAAAAAAGTCCTGTTGCCGAAATAACTGTTTCTTTCTTTATTTTTGTATAGTGTCAAGGTCACCGAGGTGCCGCTGTAACCAACGGCATGCCATGGTGATAGAGCCAGTTAGAAAATAGACCCGGGCGAGCTAACAGCTTTGCTCTCTCTCGGGATAATAATTTGTAAAGTTATCAAAGACACATTTAAAGAATAATTGATATTGTAGGAATAAATATTTCTTTTTGAACAATAGTTAAAACACTTAAATTGTGTTCTTGTAAAATAATCATAAGAAGTAATTAATAAAGAAATAACAAGAAGCGTTTCGCTATTCCAAAACCATTTTATTGTTTGCTATATCAAAGTGATCTATAAATAGGGCCAATTAATAATTATAAAGATCAGTCTTTGTTCATAGTTTTGGTGGACCCCAGTACAGTGACATAAAAAAAAAAACCCCCCCTTGTGGATCTAGGGGGCGCATAACAAAAAAAAAAAAAGTGGTGATTGTCAATGTGAAAAGTGCCAATAAACAAATATTAGTGCTAAGTGAAGTGGACTCAGTATACTGTGAAAATTTTTTGTGGTAACAAAATAAGTCTTAGTGCTGTTGGTACATAGCTTCATAAACTTTATATACATTAACGATTAGCGTGAAGAATCCCGTTATTTAAAAGTCGCTAGTCTTGCTGAAAAATTAATTCCATTTTAAAATAATATCACCGGCAAAAAAAAAAGAAAAAAAAAAAAAAAAAAAAGATTAAAGAAGACGGGCAGAAGGGACTTTAAGATGCCCAGCCATAAAAAAAGATCTCCCCGGTTTAACACCGGGAGGGGTAGGGGAAAGTCAAGTAATACACCAAAAGCATCTGCAAAAACTTCGAACGTCTCCCCCGCTTCCCCCAAATCTCCAATTCGGAGAGAAGAAAATTCGAACTCCGATGGGGAAGCAAGTCAGGACCTTCATACCCCGCTACGAGCAAGATCTGTTACCCCCACAGTCTCCCCCTCGTTGGGGGGACTCCAAAGACCAGTCTGCCTATTGGCGCTATTCCAAAGTTAGATTTGCGTAATATGATGACTTGGTTACACACTACGATTACCGTTTTCAAACTTAATGGAGTGGATGATCCAAAAGAACGCGTAAGAATTTTGGCTTCCGTCCTTCCCCATGATATTGTAGCAACCATCAAATTTCCATTGGGGGGAGATTGCTTTCAAAAGTTAATTGCGTCGATAGAGGAAGCTTACGCCCCAAATTTGAGAAGTCAAATCAGTGAGATTTTCAAAAAAGGAAGAAAAAAAGAAGAACTCCCTTCAGTTTATTTGGCAAGAGTCCGTGATGTTATGGAAGAATAGGATTTGATCTGCTTGCGGAAAACAGTGCTCCTTTTGTTCATGAATTGTTTATTAACGAGCTTCCATCTCGCATACAAGAAAGTTTAATGACTCTGGCAGACGATAGCAGTCTAGAAAAAATTACAAAAGTAGCAGATAACTTATATAAGAACTTTTATAGGAATGACTACGAAACCCCCCACGAGAGAAGGGGGAGAGAATATTGGGGGGCCGTGAATCATCTTCAAGGAGAACAGTTCCAAACACACGAGAGAGGCTCATATGAAGAGAGTCGAAGTACAAAAACAACAACAACGATTCTTCAGTTTCAGAAGAGGTAAAGTAAACAAAAGAGTTCTTTCGAAGAGATGAAAGGGCTTCTCAAGTCTCTCACCAAGGTCGCCGGACAGCTGAGTGAGGCTGCTGCCAAACCGACTCGAGGAGAAGAACATCATTTAAAAATAGAAGAAATGCTCCTAGAGAATCGTAAAACAAGGCAACACTGTAAATGCGGAGTTGCTAGGCGAGTTATGTAAACCACACTCCAGATTTCTCCATAGAAGTTACACCTGTCATTCGGAATTTTGTCCTATGTATTCTTTGGTATTCCCGCCAAATGGAGAAAGTCAGCGAGCCCATGAGTCAAACCCCCAAATGAGGCCGGGAAACGCGTCAGAACCCCCCTCGCACAGGAGTTAAGGGGGGAGGTGAATATTTAAAGAACAATGGTCGTATTTTTAATTATGGGAATTTTGCTGAAGTAAATAATTTGCATGCGTATACTAGTAGGTTTAATAATTATAATAATAATAAATATAATAATAGGTATGTTTGGTATTTTCTAATGGGATATAATAATAATAAATGTAAGAATAATTAATAATAATAATTAATAATAATAATAATAATAATAATAATAAATAATTTTACTGTAGCTTTGAGAAATCTGAAGAGTAACGAGTAAGGAGCTCACTGCATGTACAAGAAGGTCATCCTTCTTCCAATGAAGCTCTGAGTATTCCGACTATTGACAAGAGTATCGATGTGACCCATACGATACCCGCGCTGGCTTATAGCGGCTCACAAAATATATTAATTACGGATGCTCCGACTGGAGAAAATCAGGTCATAAATAATTTGTCTGTATTAAATAATGTAAGAAATTATAAACTTTATACTATTATGGATAAAATATCAAAAAGAGTCTTTATTTTAGATAGTGGTAGTGAGATCAATTTACTCCCTATGGATGGAGATAATAATATATCGATTATTGGTCAAATTAAAGCAGCCAATGATACCGTAATTGACGTATACTCACGCGAAATTGTTACAATTGATTTTGGTTTAAAGAGAACTTATGATGTAGAATTTTTAACAACTAAATTGCCAATTTGCATATTAGGTATGCCGTTTTTAAAAAAATTTTTCGTTTAATATTAATTTTGAAACAGATATGTTAACTGATACTCAGAGCAAGGAATGTATAAATTTGTGTGATAAAACAATTTGTAGAGATAAGGCTTTTATTCATACTCTCTCTCAATTTTCTTCTTCTGTAGCTCATAATGAACTTTTTAGTGATATACCTATAGTTAATAATCTGGTAGTTGAATTTAAACATTTATTTATAAATGCATATTTACCGGAAAATTTTAAGGCTCGGGAAGAGCAGCTTAAAGCTTGGGATGATTTGTTCAGAGAATTTGGGGGAGGGGGGAACGCTGAGTCGAAACTTAAAAATAGAAATGGGGGGGGGGGATACTTGTGCTTTACGTGGGGGAGAGGAGACGAGCATTCCAACTGCTATCTTGAAGGAATTAGCTTCACTCTTTCCTTATAAAACTAATATAAGCGGAGTTCCAATAAAAAATGAAACCTCGTCGGTATTCCTCATAAATTATTCGAACAAACAAAAGAGGGAGCTATTAAATTTAGTAAAAACGAAAGTTTAAAGAAAAGAGGGCACCATCGCAATGGAGTTTTCCCATCAGCGTGTTGGAAAAAAATGGGGGGGGGGTACGAATCGTGTGTGATTTTAGAAAACTTAATTCTGTGGCGAAAAATGATGTATTTGCTATGCCGAATATAAATGATATATTTAGTGGGCTTCATGGGACAAAGGTATTAAGTAAGCTTGACGTCACGAACGCATACTATTTACTGCCTTTAGCAGAAGCCGATCAACATTATTTTACTATAAGTACAATGATCGGAAATTTTTCTTTTAGACAATTACCAATGGGATTTAAAAATTCGAGCTCATGTTTCATGAGATTTTTAACTATATTACTTCAAGGCATTCCCGGTGTACACGTGTATTTAGACGATATTTTGATTGGGACCAAAGATTTATCAAGACACGTGTTGGTACTAAAACAAGTATTTGAGAGATTAAATTATTTTTAAAATTTGTTTAAATAAAAAAAAATGCGAATTTGGGGTAAAAAGATTAAGTTATTTGGGTTTTGACTTGACGGAAGAAGGACTAGCGCCATTATCTGAAAAAGTTAAGGAAATAATTAATGTTCCCCGGCCGGTAACCATAAAAGAAGTACGTTCGTTTGTTGGCCGAATTTCCTTTTACCGCCAAAATATACCGTGTTTTACAAATCTAACATTGCCTTTGTATAATTATTTAAAGGGAAAAAAATAGCTCTAATAAAAAAATCACGTGGTCTCCCGAGGCGCTGAGAAGTCTTTTGTAGATATAAAACAAGCGATTCGTCACGCCTCGCGGCTCAGGTTTCCAGCAGTTGATGCGCCTCTCAAAGGTTGTCATTTATGCATTAATACATATAGCTTAATAGGTTAATGATGTCTTGACGAGAGAATGGGGACTCTTTTGCTTTTTATATGGTTTCTTTTAATACAAAACAGAAAAAAATATTTGCCCAGTAAATAGCTATTATTAGGCGTTAAACAAAATTATTTCAACGAAATATGGGGGCCAATTTTAAGCGGGAAGCCTGTACGATCTGTACGTGCTCTCGTTGCGTTTGCTATATAAAAAAATCATGCTAATGACTACAAAATTTATAATTGCTAGGGAATTGAGGGAACTAGCTATTTTGAGTACTTTTAATATCACGATGGAGTTAATTACCGAAAATCAAAATGCGTTATTTAAAATATTTACTTGCGAATAATATTACCCGAGATGAGGATGAGGTAGGAGAAGATGCAGGTTCAAATAGTGTAGTCTGTGACTCCGCCCACCGCTTCACGACAGCCAATGAGCAATCGGCTGAGAATACTATAGCGACTGACGTAGGTGCTATTAACTTGGTAATGAATGGAAACGCGCCGATCGATCTCTCGGTTAGAAATGAAGGCTGCAGCCGCACTGAAGCGGCCAAATTGAAATTTCCAAAATAAATTTAGTAACCACGTTTGATAAAAATGCAAAAATATTATTCTCGCATTTCAAGCGAGATTTGGACTTTGAAGAAATTAGACAGCACCAACAGTCAGATAAATACCTTAGTGATCTGATGGCGAAGAGAGAGAAAAACAACTTTGAAGTTAATAAGGCAGAAAAATTCTTTTTATAACAAAAAGGAGAATAGAATTAGTGGTTTCGATGTTCTCTTTAAAACCTATTCGGCGCGTTTTTGTTGCCGGAAAAGAGTCGTGCAGATACGTTAATCAGCGATACCACAATAAAGGACATTTGGGTGTGAATAAAAACCCCTTTCTGAGCATAAAAAATGGGAATTTGTGTGTCAGCACATTGCATTAAAAAAAAAACAGTTTACCGCACGTGCCTCAGCATGTCAAAAAAATAAAACAGTACCAGGTATAAGTCCTGATTACGGTGTTTTTAAAGAAGTGACGAAGAAGTTTCAAGCCGTTCATGTTGACATACTTAAGTTACCTAATGCAAGAGGATACAAATACCTACTTACCTTAATTGACCGCTACAGTAAGTACTTGTTCGCGCTTCCTCTTAAAGAAATAAATTTGGCGGGAGAAATATTGAATGCATTTCATTTCACGAGGCTTTTGTTCATGATAGTCTGTGGATTTATATTCCAAATGTAATTATATATTTCAGAGATATATAGGTTAAGCTGCATTCCTCCGACACTCATTATCGTCAGCTTTGTGAAATTTGTGAGTGAAGTTGGTTGGGTAAGAGTGACCAAGGATATTATCAATATTTTGAGTTTTCAAATAGGAGACAACCAGACTAACGTGATAAATAAGCATAAAATACCTTATATGAGAATAGGAAGATCCTTTTCGACTGTTTTGAGTTTGTTATTATGTCTACATGTTTGCGAATTTCTATACGCTCGCGATCAAATTGTTCTGAAGGGATTGATAAGTGTTGCAAGAGCATGAGTTTGAGCCCCGTGGCCGACTGGCCGAGGCCTCTCTTAGGCACAGATTTTAACTTGGTTTTGATTACATACTCATAGAGTAGAGAACTCTCGTGCTTTGCCTCTATGTTCCAACAAGAAAAACAGAGTCTATAAAATATAAGTGTTCCGCCGCAAATCTGTTTTTTGTGTTTTGGGTTCCACAAGGACATAATCCATTAATGCTATAGACTATAAACCTAGAGAAGATTTAGTTTGTAATACAGTGTACTTCGAGAAAACGTGCGTGCCCAATATGCCCTCGAGCTGAACTTATTATATGCTCGTAATAAAAGTTGTGTTTGAATAAAAGCCGTAGCCGCTTCTTTTAGCTCGAGCACGCGCATAGAGACTATCTAGCTCCCACCCGCAAACTATTCTCTAACAATTTATTATAAAAAATACCACGACACATCTTAAATGTGTAGGTTCAAAAATAAATAGTCTTACGAATGGTTTCCCGCCAGAAGAGTGATATTTTGTTGAATGTGGATGTCCGCCAAGTCAGTGAATGATTTAGAAGTGACCCTGAAAGTCACTATAAAGGTTCACAATATTTTTGAGTAGTGATTTTGGTTTGCGTGCCACGACACTAAAGTGTATTCTTTGAGAATGTTCGGCAAAACTAGAGCTCCCCGTCGTAATGTCGGGCGCGCTTGGAAATAGCTGTGAAAATAACGTTAACGTATAATCAGCAGAGTAGCTTTCTATCGGAAATAACAGATGGTGAGAACTCTGCATATTTAGTAAGAAACTTTAGAATGAAAGTAGATCGAATAATTTATGATATCTCTAGTAGATTTACGACAGAGATAAATACACTAAAATAGAAAATTACGAATATATAAGTGAAAGATAGATAAAAAAGATAAAATTGATCACATCACAATATAGAAATAATCGTAGAATACTTATAAATGAAGCTATGCGCGTTTTCTAGTGTTTACAATGGTAAAATACAGACCTTTGCTAACAAGGTAATGCGCTGTAATATATTATTAATAAATTCTGAATGAGTTTTGCTCTTCCTATATGAGGTTGAAGTCACGAGTATCTATTGTAATGAGTCGCTAGTGAAACAGTAATTTGCTTTTACTCTACTTAATCTCTTTATGTAAAGACTCACCCGTGTCTTCCTGCTATTCCTATATCGTTATATTTAACTATTAAATGATTGTCTAGAGAGGGGTTGGGATGTGATTTCCCGATGGCATACTTTAAAGTTATAAGACATTAACCTGTTATCCGACTCTAGTTACATTATTATAACCCATTATTTTAATAAAGGATTATTATGTAGAAGATGCTACCCAAGATTATTACTGGTTGTCACTAAGCTTTATGTATGAAACAAAGATATGATATCAATAATAATAAAGTTATCCTGTTGTCTAAGATTAAATTAACTTTAATTCTTTCTTTATTTTGTATAATAATTAGTGTCAAGGTCACGAGTGTTGCCGCTTAGTAACATACTGGACATGCCAGTGTGATAGAGCTCAGTTATGATATAAAATAATAATGACCCTGGAAGTGACATACGAAGAGCTCTTTAATGTACTTCTATCCTTAGGGGATATTATAATAAATTATTGTACAAGTTTATCTAAAAGACACATATTAATAGATAATATATTGATTAATATGTAGGAAATTAAATAATATATTATCCTTTATTTGTGATAAACAATTGTTTTAAAAACACTTAAAATATAGTGTCTATGTGTAAAATTAATCATAAGAATTATAGTATATAAATAATAAAAGAAATAACTAATAAGTAGAAGCGTTTCGCTATTTCCAAAAACCATTTTATTGTTGCTAATACTGCATAAAGTGATCTCTATTAAATTAGGGCCTAATAAATAATTTATAAATTTATCATTTACACATTGTTTACATTTAAATATATAATATTAATTATATAATATTATATTATAATATTATTATATTATAATATAATAATTATATTTATATTTTATAATATTAAACTTATATATATATTATATATTATAAATATAGTGTTAAGTAGGTTGTGATAGTGATTGGCAAATATCCAGTACATCTCAAGCAAAGGCGATATATTTGTACATCATCGGCTATCTAGTGTGGATTAAGATATATAGAGATTTTACTTTAAGTGAATTTTTTAAGTTTCATAGTTTTGGGTATTTCTACGATTTTACTTCATTTCATGACAATTACTAAGCATTTGTTTGCCTTCATCTGTGAATTTTTCTTGTAAATTACCAAAAACCATAGGCCCATGTTTCAGAAGTTCTGAATGGTAAAATGGCAGAGGATGTCATGGTTGCGGTTCACATCAAAAATCACACTCGGGTCATCCTGATTCCACCAACGAACCTTATGAGAGTTTTGAGCGGTTGGGCTCGAGTAAAGGGATTCGGTAGGTGTCGCGAGTTTCAGTTGACCAGGAAGTGATGCCAAAGGAAGATCCCAGAATGAAGGAGGATAGTGTATACTCCGCCTAGCAGAAGTGGACGTTGTGGGTAGTAACCTGACGAGGGGATAGTAAATCTCATGGATTGGTAGTATGTGTGATGGCGTCTATGTAGTTTAGGTTGCTTTGTTGTAATTGTAGTGGATCTGGTGCATTTGCTCTTGGATTACAAAAAATGGGTATATGCACATATGAGCAATGATCGTTGACCGATTTCTACCCTAAAGATCTTTGTTAGATCGTACTTTTTTCTTTAGTTTAAGTACAGCTTTATATTGGTTTTTTGCTAATATCGTTGTTTAATGCCGCATACGTAAGTTTAGTTCGGACTTTTGAGGTGAAGCGGTGAGAACAATGGGAGATAGCGGGAAATGGCTATGAGTACCCCTCCGTGAAAAGCAAAATTGCCAAAGGAAGATGAAAAACGATGAGAGGAGGCTGACAACAATGTCCTATTAGAACTCCTTAGTGGATTAGGAACTTATATTTTTTGCTATATTTTAGATATGACATTTCTATTTGCATGTTTATTAGCTTGGATTAGCATTTGTTTACAAATATTGTCTATAGATTGACTAAGTATCAGACTAGAGAAATTGCCAAACATTTCTTCCTGAAAATACTTTCTTTCAATAGGAATTAAGATACTGGAAGGTACTCCTTTTGAAAGCTCAAGTATGAAGGGGAGATACACGATTTTCTCACTAGTTATATTACTGTATTTTTGCTTTGTTTTATTTTTGCAATCTATCTTTTAGCTGACCAGAAATTAGATCTTATTATTCACCTTTGATCAGATGTTTCAGAAAGTTTCAAGGAAAGTCAGAGACGGAGAAACATAATTTAGGCAACCTTGTTGGTTCGAGTCACAGAGTTTAAGATTTAGCCATGAAAGGAGAGTAATGGCCGAGAATAGCATTTCAGAGACGGAGAAACATAATTTAGGTGGAATGAAATAATCTAATTGGTTTAGGATGTAGTTTAGTCTAGTCTATTTCGATCGTTTCTTTTATTTTAAGCATGTTTTAACGATGTACTTTAGATTAGAAATTACGTTGGGAAACTCTAAAAACTTCTTTCCTTGTTGGCTATGAGTCGTACGTAAAGAGGCAGTGGCCCCTAGTATCTAAATCTCATTGAGCCAGCGCAGCGAACATTCTACCCAGGGGTTGGATTAGAAAATGTATTCTCACAGAAAAACACGATGTTAGAAGGTTGAACGACAACCCATAAGTGATAGAGGAAACGTAGATATAAGTCTCTTGGTTACCGTTGATATTGATTGTTCTATGCTTTATGTACGTAAGAGACAGTTGCTCTTCTAGTATTTTAAGTCTTATCTCTCAACGCAGTGGACGGTTTTACCTAGTGTGGTTATTGTAGGAGTCCCTGAAAAATATATAATAGATAATAAAGAAAGCAAAGGCTTCCAACATATTGTTCATAATATAGATTATTATAGATGTTTTCTTTTTTTTATTTATATTTAATAATTATATCTCTCGTTTTCGTTAATTCCAACTTGTCTCTATCTTAGATGGTTGAGAAGTGGATTTATTTTTCTAGGTTGTTTCGATAGTTTATGAATTTCTTAATTACGATTTTATCATATAAATTAATAAATACTTAATTAAATTTGTCTCATGCTATATTTGAGGTTTTACGCTAAATAATATCGCTCAAGGAACGCTTAATATGAATTTGATGATTTCGGAATAGCATCGAGGCGGAAAGATTGACTAGTAAATGAAAGATCTTGATTAGCGATATGATCGAGTTGTTACTCATCGCCTCCTAATAAAACAGATTAAGAATGGATTCGATTTTAACAGCAGAGTGGGGAAGTGTAAAAGTAGAACATATGCGAAGTATCTCCAGTCCTCTTCGCCACTGTCACAGTAGCGTTTGGTCAGAGTGATGTTTGAGTGGAGATCAAACAGTGAGAAACGTTATATATTAAGATATGATAAATTAAGTGTATTTGCGCTTTTTGCGTAGAGGATATTAATAGTGATACCTTAGCTTAGCTAACGTTACCTGATACTAATTTAGTATAATTTTAGTTTATACGATATACTAAATTCTTGTATTTTTTTCTTTTTTTTTATTTTTATCACCTCCAAAGATTTATTGCCGTTGTGACAATTTATTATTATTTATTCATATGGCTGATTATCGAGTTTATTTCTATATCGAGGTAGAGGCCACATAATTTGGTAGATAAATTTATTTAAAAATGAAAAAAAAAGGATTTTTCTTAATTTAGAAAAAGATATAAATAAAATTAATAAGAATGGCCAACTAATCATATTTCTATTATAGATTTACTATTGGTATATAAGTCAAAATCACATTTTAATAATGGTAAGAAACTACTTTAAAGATGGTCTGTGCAATACTTAAATATAGCTTTTTAATATTAATTTTGATTATAACTCCATTAAAATGGTTAAGAAGTTGTAGTGAAAATCTTTGCAATTTTTGGCACTGGTTACCATTTAACTCGTATTTATTATTTTCAATAACTATCCTCACAGCCTTTTATATACGTAACGCTCTATTTAAGAAGTAATTTTTTTATTTACTATACATGTACTTACTAACAAAACTCCTATGATAATAGGAATAAATAACTTAGTGTCTCTAATTGTCGTAATAATAAACATTATATAATAATTATCCGTCTATCTAATGTTAAAATTTAAAGAATATATAATTTCAAACTTATATTGAATTAGTTTTTATAAATGTGATACGAATGATAACTTAAAGTTCAAAGAACAAAAGCGTGGTAATAAATTATAAGCTATTAATAGATTCATTTCTCTAAGTTTCGTTTATTTTTTAATTTAAACTTTATATGATCCTCTAAAATCTTAGCGCTAGGAAAAACATTGGACCGAAATTAGAAAATAAATGAAAACTTAAAAAAAAAAATAATCTTAGGATATTTTTTTTTAGGTATAGTCAACATTGTCTAAAACATGTAAAGTTAAATTTAAATAACCCGATAAATGATGTTTTCAAGTGCCTGATTGAAATAACATTAATAAAAAGGTTTAAAATACATATTTTATAAATTAATAAATTTTACCAGGGTTGGAAAATCTTATTTAAACACAGTACGTAACTGCTCACGAAATATTATTATTACTTCAAATACGGATATACGAATGAAGAATTAAATTAAATCCTAACCCCCCCATTCCTTCGTGCGAAAGTGTCCCATAACGAATCCTCTTTAACTCTCTTTTAATGGACACATTTCAGATGGTGACTGTGATTATAATTTTTTTATAAATAAATATAA
>JABUQX010019410.1:22500-31220 GCA_015478945.1 Trachelipus rathkii | reverse complement strand
AGAGAGATTAAATATATATCTAATATATAGGTATAAATATATATATATTACTATATATATATTAATATATATAATAAATAAATATATATATTATAATATATATATATATATATTATATATTATATCGTATATGTGGTGTAGAATAAGTGACTAGAAAATTTTTGAATCGGGGGAAGTAAAGTGTGTCTGGAAAGAGTTTATATAAAAAAAGAAAGGAAGGAGGGGTTTTGGGGGAGAAGGATAAGGGAGAATGATGGGTGATGGATATGGGAGGAGAGGATAGGGTGAGGAAGAGGTGGGGGGTGTATTTTAGTGGATTATTGAATGAGGGGTGGGTAGGGGAGGATTGAATGCAAGAGGTGAGGATGGGAAATGAAGTGGGGGGGAGGAGGATGAAATACAAATGGAGGAAATTATTAGGCGCCGTGAATAAAGGAAAAGAAGGGAAGTCCGCATGTCGATGGGGTAAGATGGAAATGTTCCAAAGGGAGGTAAGGGTGGAGGAACTGCTGCATAGGTAGTATAACATATGTTGGAGGAGTGGTGAGGTACCAAGGATTGGGAGATGGATGTTTGGTTCCCGCGTATAAGGGAAAGCGGGATAGGATTCGATGTGGAAATTATAGAGGTATAGTCTTTTAAGTGTGGTATGGAAAGTGTATGGGAGAATATTGATTGAGAGAGTAAGAGGTTTAACGGAGGGAGAATGGGGGAAAAAACAAGGAGGATTTAGGGAGGGAAGAGGGTGTGGGGACCAAGTGTTTACACTAAAGATACTTGTGGAGAAAAGTATTGAAAGGAAAGGGAAAGTGTATGGCATGTTTTTTAGATTTAGAGAAAGCATTTGATTGAATAAGGGTGAACTGTGGAGGGTGTTGGAGAAAATGGGGTGGGGGTAATTTAGGGAAAGGTAATTTAGGGCTTTTATAGGAATAGTAGAAAGTGTGTGAGAGTGTTAGGAGGGAGAGTGAGATGTTTGGAGTGGTGAGAGGATTGAGGCAGGGTGTGTAATGTCGCCGTGGTATTCAAATTGTTTATGGAGAGTGTTTGCCGAGGAATGGTGAGGGAGGGGAGGGGGTGGAATTGATGAAGTGGAATGATAGAAGAAGTGAAATGATACAGGTTGCGGATGATACTGCCCTAGTGGCGAAGAAAGCGGAAGGGCTGAGGTATTTGGTGAGGAAGTTTGAGAATGTGTGGGCAAAAGGGGCTTAAAATAAATCCAGTAAAAAAAAAAAGAATAAAAAAAAATTAAAAAAAAAAAAATAAGGTGTTAGTGTTTGAGGAGGAGGAAATAGAGGGGGGGGGGGGTTAGAGGTTAGAGTAGGGGGGGTAGTATTGGAAGAAGCAAAGATTTTTAGATATTTAGGGATGGAGTTGGGTAAGGGGGGGGTTGAAGGAGGAGATAGAACATGAGAATAGGTGAAGGAATGAGGCTTTGAGTGGTCTGAGAGAAATATTGGGAAAGGGGGGATATCACAGAAAGTTAAAATAAGTATGTTTGAAAAAATCTGTGTACCAGCTTGTATGGGTGTGAAACGTGGGGGTTTGAATGCCAGGTCCAGAAAAAGGTTGGAAGTATTTGAGATGAAGGGTTGAGAGCGGTTTGTGGGGTTAGCGAGAAGGGGAGAGGATTAGGAATGGGTGGTGAGGCGAGAGGTGTGATGGAGAATGTCTGCTGGAAGAGCGAAAAGTGAATGTTTCAGATGGTATGGGCAATTTTAGTGAGAATGAGGACAGAAGTGGTTAGAAGATTTTGGGAGGTGGAAGGGGATAGGAGGAAGAAGGGGAGACCAAGAAGGAGGTGGATGATGGAATAAAGGAAATGATGGAAGAGAGAGGGATGAGGGAGGAAGAGGTAGGGGTTGCGAGGGAGAGGGGGGAGGAGGTGGGTGAGGGGCGAGATGAGGGGTGTGGTAATGAGGAGGCTGGTACGCACAACCTACCCCCGCTCAACGGCAAAGTGTATGTACAATAATAATAAATAATAATATAGTATATATATAATATATATATATATATATTATATATATAATATATATATATAATATAATTATATATATATATATATAATAATATAAATATATATATATATATTATAATATATATAATATATACTATATAATAGTTTGTGTATGTATGTGTGCGTGCGCGGTGTAATCAGACCAATAGAGTGTAAAGGAGAGAAAATTCTAAAGAAGAAATTTCCACTGAAAATAAATCAGTTAGAAAGAGTTTATTCGTGCGTCGTTGCTCGTCAGGAAAGAAATTAAATGTCTCTGAATACGAGGGAAAAGACCTTCCAATTGACTTTTATGACCACTTTTTTCCTCCTCCTACCAAAGAGAAATTTCTTTCGAAACATTTCCCTCTGTTTCTTTCGATTAGCCAAATTCATCGATGACGTTCTGCGTCTTCATTCCTTTATCACTCATATGACAACACTATATATGATATAATATATAATAATATATCATATTATATTATATATTATATAATTATATATATATATATAATATATATATATATATATAAATATATATTAATATATTATATATATACATATATACTAGTACATATATATATAATATATATATATTAATATATATATAATTTATATATATATATATATATATATATATACAATAGTATATAATATATATATATATATTATATATATATATATATATATATATATATATACAGGGTGTCCCAGAAGTCGAGTACCATCTATTCCGAAAAATATATAAAAAATACATAGATTGCCTCAGTATATTTTTCGAAACATGTAATGGTGCACGACTTCTGGGATACCTATTGTATATATATATATTATAATATATATATATATATATATATATATATATATATATATATATATATATATATAGATATATATATAATTATATAGTAATCGTTATTTTGTCATTTCTCGTATGCCTGCGAAGTGTTGTGGTGTTGCTAAGATTTATCTTGTTTTAAATTTTTTCGCTTTTAAATCCCCAACGTAAAAGATTGTCATTTTATTCATTTCAAGTGCTTTTACCGTCGAACCAAAAATAACCATTCTCAACTTCTGACAACAAACATGGTCCTCAAAATTTCTGAGTAAGCGACCTTTCGCACTTTCAGTTATATATATATATATTATTAGTATATATATATAGTATATATATAATATATTATATATATATATATATAATATATTATATATATATATATATTATATATTATATATTAATAATATATATATATAATATATTATATATATATTATATATATATATATATATGTATATATATATATATTATATATATACTATAAAATTATATATAATATAATATAGTATATATATATATATATATATATATATATATATATAACTGGTAGACTGATTCTAAAATTCCCAAAATATGTTACATATTTTACTTAAATATATTTAACGTTATTCAAGTATACTAGAGAATAGCACAAAAACCTTTGCAATCGAAATGCCACAAATTTTGATGTATATTCATTTCAAGTTGAAAAAGGATAAAACGCAATAATCACACCATTAGTGTAACAGACATTTGCTTTCAGAAATGGGATGCAAAATGGTATCAAGGTTAATTCTATTAGGGCAAGATCCAATTTTAGGCTTGGGCTGGCCCCCTTTTTCACCCCACCTAAAAATTGACATAAATCGAATTATCAGCCGATTTGACTAATACAACCAAACTGTAACTTTTTTTGGCCTCTAAAACGTGGTTTTCCGGTGTTTTTTGTGTCTGTAGTCCATATTTCGAGAATTGTTTCAATTTTCAAACCCATGATTTTTTTGACATTCTTGGCATCTACTTCCATCGATTTTTTTCCCGAAATGAGCTTCAAACTGAAATTGGCATAGAATGGGTCATTCCTAAAAAAAGTACAGAAGGTACTTTTCGATTTTTTGTTATTGCTCAGGCGTTGTCCAATTTCCACTCACTTTTTTTGGAATTTTGAAATGAAAAATGATAGATAAATTTTTTCTGTTGGGCGAATGGATGGAAATTATCAGGGCATATGTAGTCGGGTGAGATACACATTTTTATTTAGATATTTGTTTTGTATCGGCATTAGTTTTGGATTTTTTGATGGAACAAATTTTCAAAAAAAAATTTGAGGAATTTTTAAAAAATTCTTTTGAGTATAACAAAAAAATAATCTAATTAAAAACGGTTTTTCTCGCCTAACTCTAAAAGCCCTGAAAATTTGATATTGATCGAATAAGTATAAAAAAAATTTTCAATATTTTCACTTTTTCAAAATATTTAGCTACGTTCCAAAAGTGAAAACATTAAATATTTTTGTTTTACTTACTCGATCAACAATCAAAATTTTCAGGGCTTGTAAAGTTGGGCGAGATACATCTTTTTTTACTTAGATAAATTTTTTTGTATACTCAACAAAAAGATTTTTAAAAAATTCCCAAAATTGTTTTTTTGAAAAATTTTGTTTCCATGAACAAATCCAAAAACTATGGAGTATACAAATAATTATCTAAGTAAAAAATGTGCCTCTCCCCCGACTACATATGCCCTGAAAATTTCATCCACTTCGCCAAACAGAAAAAAATTTATCTCAATTTTTCATTTCAAAATCCAAAAAAAGTGAGTTTGGAAATGGACAACGCTGAGCACTAAACTCAAAAAATCGAAAAAGTACTTCTGTACTTTTTTAGGTAATGGACCTATCTATGCATATTTCAAGTTTGAAGTCATTTCGGAAAAAAATCTGGAAGTAGATGCCAAGAATGTCAAAAAACATGGGTTTCTGAAAAATTGAAATTCTGAAATAATGACTACAAACACAAAAGAAAACCCCAGGAAAACAACGTTTTAGAAGGCCAAAAAAAGCTACATTTGGTGTTTATATAGTCAAAATCGGCTGATAATTCCGAATTTTATGTCCATTTTCAGGTGGCGTGAAAATGCGGGCCAGCCCAAGCCTAAAATTGGATCTTGCCCTAATTAACATAACTTTTTATAGTGTGATAAATTTCCTGGTGTGATTCTAATCCCTCAAAACATATTACGAGTAATAAAAATGTTCTTCAACAACCTATAAAACAAAATTTTTTATCTAAAAAAGATTAAACTTATTCTAATCTTCCATCAGATATACGAATAACTTACATAGTATTTTTTAGATATCAATTTCAATAAACTGCAAATTTGAAAAATGTATCATTAAAAGTGATAGTAACATCTAAAACTCCTCACGGTAACTAACTTAAACTGTCTAATGGGTTTTCGGAGAACAAGATCAAAGTTATACAGAATAACTCTGTACTTTTGAGTTATTTTCTTAATGACACACGAAAACTCACAAACACCTTTATTTTCATTTTAACATTCTATAAGCTGTTCCTTATATTTTTGCTTTCATTTCCTATTTCGTTCGAAAACTGGTATTAGCCCCATTTTCAGAATAAATAACTTTACATCATTCAATCTCTCATTATTCACACCTCTTCAGAACTTAGGAAATGCTTTTTATATATTCCGTTCCCATTTTACAATTTTTCCTTTCCATTATTTTTCTTTCATTTCATTTAGCATAATTAGGTTAACAGAATTAACTTAAATAATGGTTGATAATTTCAGAAGCCAGCGCCAGGGCAACTCAAAAAGAATAAAAAAAGCTTTCTTTACTCGACATCAAAATTATTGTATAACGACCATGTCAGCGAAATTGAACCTAGCTAGCACGGTCAATTCAGTGGCTATAAATAAAAGTAATTATAATTAAAAAAACAGAAACAAACAATTAAAACACAAATAAAAATCCCTATAAAATAATAATAATAATAATAATAATAATAATAATAATAATAATAATAATAATAATAATAATGATAATGATAATGATAATGATAATGATAATGATAATGATAATGATAATGATAATGATAATGATAATGATAATAATAATAATAATAATAATAATAATAATAATAATAATAATAATAATAATAATAATAATAATAATAATAATAATAATAATAATAATAATAATAATAATAATAATAATAATGAAAAGTCAGATCCAAAAAAATAATTTTTTTTTTTTTTTATTTTAGATAAAAAAAAAGACATTGGAATGTTTTTAAAATTGAATTTGCAGAATATAAAATTTCAACCGTTTCGAAAATTTAAAATTCTCAAACCAAAAACCTTTTAAAATCCCAAAGTCTTTCTTTCAATAAAATGAATTTCCAAAACCCACTTTCCTTCTATGAAATTTTAATCCTTACTTTTAAACAGTCTAAACTTTAATCAATATATATATATATATATATATATATATATATATATATTATAAAGTATATATATATATATATATATATTATATATATATATATATATATATATATATAGCGCTCCTAGCTCAGTGGTAGAGCACTCGCTTGGCAAGCGAGAGGGCCCAGGTTCGAGACTGGGTGGAGCGAGAGAACGTGAGCTATTCTCTATTAACTCTAGCTTCGTCTCACTCAGACGTTAATGAGTACATTGGTAGTGTGCTTTGCTACTAATGGGAAAGCTTCCCGGCATCCGCGATAGGCCTGGCCAGCCAGCGGAATAGTCGTTAGGCCCGTGGAACCCAAGGACCTTTCTCGATGGGTCCCACTGACAGGTCGTAATGACCTTCCTGGGGGAGACGTTATATATATATTATATAATATATATTATATTATAATATATATATATATATATATATCTATATTATATATATATAATATATATATATATATATATATATATTTATATATTTAAAGGGACTAAGGTCTTGAGTGCGCTAAGGGTCTTACTTGCGGTATTTGTTGTCTGGTGTTAATGTATAGTAGCATGAGACTATTGTCTGGAATAAAGAGGTATAGATCTAAAGTTCAACGTGTTCAAGATGGACAATCTAGGGGCGTGTTAGGTGTGAATAGGACGAATTGATAAAATGAGGAATGAAGGTATTAGAGAGTTTATGTTGGTGTGAAGAAAGGGGTTAAATGAGAGAATAAATGAAAGTACGTTGAGATGGTTTGGTCATGTGGAAAGGCTGAATGATAGTCGGTTGGTTAAGCGATGTTATAGTGGTGAGTGTGTTTGGAATCGACGGCTGGGAGACCGAAGAAAAAATGGAGTCGGTGAACGAATGTCTGTAGGAGAGAAATGTGTGTGAGTTGGGCAGAGGCGAGAATAAAGGTGCATAATAGAAGTGAATGGCGGGTTTGTGAGGGGGTATGGTTGTGGCCACCTGGGCCAGGGATGAACCCTACACTTGACGAAATGCCATAGTGAGGGGTTACGTCACGTCCATGGAAGCTCTGGGTGGATTTTCTGACTAAGACGAGTTCTCACTCATAGGTAAATAGAGGAGGCGGTAAGGATGGGCTTTCTTTCTCGAACTTGTGTCATATTTATCTACTACTGCTAATCTTTTCCGATGCATGTCACGCACCTTACCCCCAGTCTTGGGGAGGAAGAAGGAAGATACATATATATATATATATAATATATATATATATAATATATATATTATATATATATATATTATTATATATATATATATATATATATATATATATATATATATATATCTATATATATATATATATATATATAATAAGTATATATATATATATATATATATATTCATTATATTCGGAAAATATTTCGAAATTTTTAAAAGCACATTTTAGCAACTTTTAGATATTCGTATTTTCACTTAACGTTACTAATGTAGCTAGATAATACAAATGTTTTTAGAAGTATTTTTTACCATCTTTTAAAATTTTTAAAGGATAAAAAGCTTTGGAACATCTTCTTTGAACTTGCTAATTGATTTTGCTCTAATGCAGATTATTATTATTATTATTATAGAATTCTATTGTCAGCTTTTGTTTTATATAAGTTTTACTTTTAACTTCTAATTCTCTAAATATTTTTTTCTGATTTTCATTTAATTTTCTTAATACTAGTCTAGAGAATAGTTTGCATAGAAAATAAGAGGCATATTTAAATTTATTAGTTTTCTGACCGGTTCGTCGTAACTTCGGACAATTTGTCAGAGTTTCGCATTCTAACATTTGAATGGAATTAATCAGATAACCTCGATTTCTAAAATATAAATTAACGAGTGATTATTTTAGAACTTTTTTACACTTACATCATATTTATGGCTATCACTTTCATATCTCTAATGTGGCAGACATGTTGAACTTATATAGTCTAGTACTGGATATATAAAAGCTTAGTTTTATGTAGTAAGCCTAGCTATTTTCAGTTTTTGAAGCTTCGCATGAGAGTGCCAAAATTTTGAATGACTGTGAAGATATCAGGTATAGTTTGTTTTTGTTATGCTCCGTGAATAAATGTTCATATATTTTACTAGGTTTAAATCGGTGCTGGTATGCCCTATCTGTCAATCTATTAGTCGTGTAACCAATATACGTCGACGTACAGTCAGACCTCGGACATGCCGAATTGGTAAACGAATGGTTTAACTGAAGCGGTATCTTAGTAGAGAATGCAGGAAGAAAGTTTTCTTGGTTTTTGTGCGTTAGCTTAAGCTGTGATTTTTGTGTTGTTTGTAGATTTAATGTGGGTGTTAATAATGCCGCGTAGGCATTTTTTTCCTCTTTATCAAAAAAAATGCCTACGCGGCATTATTAACACCCACATTAAATCTACAAGCAACAC
>JABUQX010019409.1:45000-50403 GCA_015478945.1 Trachelipus rathkii | reverse complement strand
TACTTATATATATATATATATATATATAATATATATATATATATCATTATATATTATGTTATATAATATATATATATATATATATATATACATATATATAATATATATATATATATATATGATATATAATATATATATATATCATGTATATATATATTTATAATAATTATATATATATTATATATATATAATATATATATATATATTATATATTAATATATATATATAATATAGTATATATATTATATATAATATATAATATTATATATATATATATTATAATATATTATATATAATATATAATATATAATAATTATAAAATATATATATACTATATATATATATATATATTTATTATTTATTTTATGTCATTATTCAGCATGGAGCAAAGGATGTATTTGTAAGTATTATTTACAGCGCGAAGAGAACCTAATAGTACAGAGAATTTAATAGGTTTGTTTCAAAAATCCAATAATAGATATAATAGAGAATTGAAGATAATATGTAGAAGTTCGAAGGAGTTCATTTACTCTGTAAAGCCTATTCGTAGAAAATTTCCCACTCGGAAAACCATACCCCGTCACCTTTATAATGTATGGTAGAATTAACTGAAGCGATTAAATACGGTTCTTATAATGAAGGTTACAAATACATGCTTTTCACTATTGACGCATATTCCGATACTAATGGTTAAAAGCTTTAAAAGATAAAAATCCCAGGACAATCGCGCTTATAAAATGAGATTAAAGGAAAAAAAGCAGAATCACTAAGGAGGAAAGATAGATATCCTTAATGATCAAAGTTTTATTACAGTTATTTGTAAGATATATGTTCTATTCGGTGAACATCAAAGCAATTTATAACAGTTAATTATTTCAGTCATTTATTATACTTATTTGTAACCTATGTTCTATGCGGTGAACATCAAAGTTATTTATTACAGGTTGAACCGAGAGTGCAATCGATGAGCTCACCTTCTTAGAACGGATATTTTGCAAGCCATGAATATAAAGTTTTTACTATAGGAATTGAGTTTTGCGATTGTATTCTTACAATTTTCTAGAATATTTCATTTTGTTGTTTGATTTTACCAGATTCGTGTTACTTACAATTCTAGCTGTTGAGTAAAATAAAAATTCGAGTTAATGAAGTTCACAGACCAATTCTTAAAAGTGTTTATCGCAACTTTTTCTTGAATGAAATCGAGTGTTTGCCGCTTTTTCACTCTTTTCATAAAAAGGGACAATTCCACTCTCAATGACGGTCGTAAATGAAGAGATTCTTTTCTATATTGATTGAAATCGTTGTATAACAATACCTCCGTGTGTTGCATTCATAAAAATTAAATCTATAAGAATGCCTGCCAATCGATTTATTGCACAACTTATTAGAAGCTTAATTCTGAGTTTATCATTATTATATTATTATTATTAGTATTATTTATTATATTATTATATATTATTATTATTATTATTTTATTATTATTAATTATTATTATTATTATTATTATTATTATTATTGTTATTATAAATTATTATTATTTAATTAGTTATTATGAAAGTTGTTTATTATTATTATTATTATTATTCTTATTATTCATTATTACTTATTATTTATTATATATTATTTATATTATTATTATTATTGTATTATATTATTTTATTATTATTATTATTATTATATTATTAATTATTACTTATTATTATTATTATTATATATTATTTATTATTATTATTATTATGTATTATATTATTATTATTTTATTATTATTATTAATTTATATTATTATTATTTATCTCATTCGGATTTATTTACTATCTTATATTAATATTATTAAATTATTACTTTAGTAGTAGTAGTAGTCAGTAGTAGTAGTAGTAGTAGTTAGTAGTAGTAGTAGTAGTTGTAGTATAGATACATTAAATAATATATATTTATCAAATATAATAACTCTCTATATTTATTATATATGATATAATAAAGAATTACTAAAGTAGATAATATATCGATATAATTCGATATTATATATATATATATATAGTATATATATGATAGAGAGAGAGAGATAGAGAATATCGAGAGAGAGAGAGAGAGAGAGACGTAGTGAAGAGAGAGAAGAGAGAGAGAGATTTTGAGGAGTACACGCACCACTCGAAGCGTTGAAAATACATCAAATTTTTTAATGGTGCGGTCTGTTTCTTTTGCGTTCATATTTCTTTACCAACCCTCATTTCCAAAGGTAACCATATTACCTGACATCATTTATCCACAGTAATCATATACACATACATAAAGTACACACCCTTCTTCTAGACAACACCTTAAAGACATCCCTATTACTCATATCAGTATGTGTGAGGGAGAAAAAATTACCCACATCGTATGTCCTTGCGTGTCGTAGAAGCGACTAAGGACGGGGGTAGTGGGTTGGCTGATCCCATACCAGCCTACTATTGCTAGAGAATGCTGATCACGCCTCGGAGATGGTCGTGGATCACCGTAAACGGCCTTCTAATTTTCGGCGAGAATTGTGATGAATCGTATGGGTACATGGATGCAGCAGAATACATATTTGAGAGAAGAGGAGAAGGTGATGGAGTATTAGAAAGGGCAAATTTGATTTGCTCCGCTTTGACTTGAAACAAAGGTGAAGGAACGGTTGAAAATGAGTGGCGGTGGTGTGAAAGTGTGTATGCTGTGTGAAGAATGAGAAGGGGAGAGTAGGGAGTTGCAATTTTGCATGAGCACTGTGGACAGAGCTATGTAGACGGTTGTGTGCGTGAATCCATGAATTTAATGGTTGAAAATTTAAGTTGAAAAGGAAAAAAATGGATGGTATAACAGGTGGTTTTGGGGTGTTGGGGGAAAATGGGAATAATAGGAAGGTGATTGATTCTTTGAGGAGAGAGTTAATGGTTTTAAGTAATACTTTCTTTAAACACAAGAGTATCATTAAGTATACTTGAGTTGGGTGTAGGTAGAGATATATCGAGTGAAAAGATGATGATTTTGTGTGTTGGGAAAGAGGCAGATTTTGAAGTATGTGTTTGAATTGTTTTAAATCAGCTGAGGGGTTTAGGATAGAATTATCGTTCATATGTTCTATGTAAAATTAAGTTAGTAGGGGCTTTGATGAGAGGAAGGTGATTACGGAAGGAATGTGGGTTAAAATTAAGAGTGGAAGTTAAGGTGAAAAAAGTAATAAGATAAGTATGTTAAGAGATCCGCAAGTAAATCAGTTGATGGACAGTTGACTGAACAAATCTGGAGTAAATGAAGAAAGCAATTGTTAGCAGTGAAAAAGAAGTATGTTGGATTTGCTAAAGTAGGAAGTAAGAATGTTAACAGTGAGTAGTGAAATGAAGAGGTGATGCAAACGGTTAAAAGTAAAAAAGAAGCGTGGTTGAATGTACTAAAAGCAAATGATGAAATTACAAAAGAAAGATGGTTTGGAATTATATAAGAGGAAAAAAGAATACTAAAGGTGCTTATGTTAGGAAAAAGAAGACGGAACATGACAGTTGGAAGGAGGATTGAGTGAATAGGGATCTTACAAGGGAATAGAATCTCTTTCTGGAAGCAAGCCGAAAGGTTAGATGAATGAGATAAAGGGAACCTTTCTTCAGAAAAATGAATAAGGATGATGCTTTTGTAACTGATGAAATGGATGTGAGGAGAGTGTGGAAAGAACACTTCGAAAATCTGAATAATATTAGCAGTAAAGAAGAGGTGATAGTGGAATGTGTTTCTGTGGGTTTGATGGTGCAGAAGGAATAGGTATTTTGGGGATGCGGTTATTAGAGGAGGCGGTAATGGGTAGAGTGAGAAAGTGAAGAATTGTAAATCTGCAGGTTTAGATGAAATTACTGTGAAATGATCAAGAACTTAGGCGAGATGTGGTGACTGATTGGATTTGGAAAAATTGTGTAATAAAGCGTTTTGGAGGTATAGTTCCAAGGGATTGGAGGAGAGCAGTAATAGTGCCCTTATATAAGGGTAAGGGAGATCAAGGGGAACTGCATAAATTATAGGGGTATAAGTTTATTGAGTTGTAGGAAGATTATATGACTGGTATTGTTGGTCGAGAGTGCATATAGTTACTGAAGGACTGTTTGGTGAAGAACAAGGTGCGTTTAGGGTGGTAGAGGATGTGTGGATCAAATCTTTACATTGAAACAAATGATTTTGAAAATGAGGGAGAAGAAGAAATAAATTGTCATTTACGGTTTTTATGGATTTGCAACAAGCCTATGAGTAAGTTAATGGAAGTTATGGCAGGTGCGTAATTGATTGTATGGGTGTTGTGGTACGGATTTCTGAATGGAATTAAAAGTGTGTATGAGATAGGAGGCGTGTTAAAGAATAAATGGGTCAAAGGTGATGTTTAGTATCTAGAAGCGGATTTAGACAGGGTGTTTATGTTCTTCCTGGTTATTCATTATATTAGGATGAGGTTAGGAAAGAATTAGAGGGCGGGGGCAGGAAAGGTTAGAATGATGGAGAATGGAGATGAGGGGAGGGTACCCTACCTATTATATGCGGATGATTGGTTTTGTGTGGCGAATTCTGAGAGAGTTTGAGAAGATTGGTAGAGATATTTGCAGGTGTAAAAGGAGGGGTTTTGAAAGTAAACGTAGATAAGAGTAAGGTCTGATGGTTGTGAGTGAGGATAGCCCTCATGTGAAGTTATGTTAGGATGTGAGAGCTGACAAGTGTATGAGCTATATATTTGGGATGTGTTGGATGGAAGGAAACGGGATATGCAGAGTGTCAGTAGGAAGTTAGTGAAGTTAGTTAGGAAGGTAACTGGTGCAATTAAATCGTTGTGAATGTAAAAGGACTAAGTCGTGAGTGCGCTAGGTTTTGCATGAGGGTATTGTTGTTACCTGTGTTTGCATAGCTTAGTGAGACCTATGGTCTGTAATAAAGAAATATAGGATCTGAAAGTTCAATGTTTCAGTATGGACATTATGGCGTCTAGGTGTGAGGAAGAATTGATAAGTGCAGGAATGAAACGTATTAGAGAGTTGTGTGGTGTAGAAAGGGGTAAACGAGAGAATAAAATGAAAGTATGTTGAGATGGTTTGTCATGTGGAAAGGATGAATGATAGTCGGTTGGTTAAGCGGAATGTATAGTGGGAGTTGTGGAACCGACCGGCTGGGAGACCGAGAAAAAGTGGATTGAGTCAGTAAGAAGTTTTGCAGGAGAGAAATGTGAGTTTGGCAGAGGTGAGAAGAAGGTGCATAATAGGAGTGAATGGCGGGGTTTTGTTAAGGGGTATGGTTGTGGGTCCACCTGGCCCGGGGGATGAACCTTTCACTGATGATATGCCATAGTGAGGATCCGTCGCTGTCCCGTGAAGCTCTAGGGTGGATTTTCTTGATTGCGACGAGTTTCTTAAC
>JABUQX010019409.1:32500-42500 GCA_015478945.1 Trachelipus rathkii | reverse complement strand
ATTCAGTAATCAACTAATCAATAAGTAGTCAATGTGAGTAATCAGTGACTGGTAATCACACTGTCTATACCTTTCAAGACCTTCACCTTCATTTGCCTTTTTCAACTCATTGAGGTCCTGGCTAAGCTGATTGTCAGCCTCACATGACACTTCCTCCAGAGATTGAGTGTCTTCCTGGTGCAAGCTTTACTCTTCCTGGTCCAATTCCATCACCTCAACGTAACCAATTAGACTGACTGGTACCACAGGTATTCACAAAAAGATCCATTTAGAGATATTTTTAAATTTAAATGAGATTTTAAACACAAGCAAAAGTAATTTTGTAATACTCTATTATTATAGTTCTGTAAACTAAAAAAGAAAATAAATGAAATACTAATAGTACAGAACCCAGTTTTATTATGATTATATAATTATTGCAACTGGCTCAAATGAAATTATAAATTTAACCCTTTCACTACGAATACTATTGCAGTGCTTATAACAAGAGGGTGCGTTCGAAAATACGTACACAAATTGTATAATCTTTTCTTTAGAGCTAAGATAACAAATAATAAGCAACATTAGGAATGAATTAATCTAATTTCTAAATAATATTAACATGTTTACTAAATAATAATAATTAATATTATCATTTTATTAAAAAGATTTTAACCATATTATTTTTCAAATATTAATAATAATCACTGGACGACAGAAATTTTGTTAAATAGACATCATGAACTGTTTCATATGTATTTCGTTAAGCTGAAAACGAATATAACCTCCAAATTTGCACAACGGGCTTTTTTTTGGTAATTTTACATATTTCATAAACTAACAATATAATTCACTGAATGTAAAATGTCTTGTTTTGTTTAACTCTATTTTCTTGCGACTTTATAAAAAAAGGTGATCGCCAGCAATATAAAGCGTATAATAAGTAGGAACCAAAAAATAGATAAAATAAACTCCAAACATGATAAAACATGTTTAGCAAACTCGATAAAAATAAACCTCGGTCCGACGTTGAATGTGAAGTGTGTGATATTAATATATTGTTGATTATATATATATATATATATATATATATATATATATATATATATATATATATATATATATATATATATATATATATATATATATATATATATATATATATATATATATATTTTATTTATATACTAATATATATATAAATATATACTATATATATATATTATTGTTATATATAATATATATATAATGTATAGTGTGTATAATATATATATATATATATATATATACTTATAATATAATTATATATATATATATATACGTTCAAATTGTTTAATTTCACTTACAGATCAGATTATCTTAATTAAAATGCCACTAAATTGTAAAAATGATCCAAACAATTTTTGTTACATTTGTGGTGAGGTAACGTTGAAGTCCCAAATGGGCGAATCATTACTCCCTAAATAAAAAAGCATATAAACATATATTTGAAATTAAGCGTTGGTATCAGATAAATCTTGGGCACCTCCATAGTTTGCTGTGCGTCTTGTGTAACATTACTTAGTGATTGGCTTAACGGACAGTCCAGACATATGCCATTTGCAATTCCAATGGTATGGAGGGAACCAAAGGATCATGCAATGGACTGTTATTTTTGCATTACAAAAATTGCTGAAATAACAATCAAGACCAAGAAGACCAGTAAATATCCAAACCTACCTTCGGCTATTGGGAATGTTCCTCACAGAGAAGAGCTTCCTATCCCTGCACCACCTGAAAATGTGAATTTCCTGTCAGAAAACTCCGACGAAGAAGATTTACAATTACGCTAGAAAATGACGACTTTGAAGACCTTGATTATGAGGAAATGTCAACAGTACACCTCATAGAACTAATCAGCATGAACCAATGGTTTATTTCGTGCATGTTATATGTTCAACGAAACAGGCAGAACATGCATCTAGAAAATTTTTAAAAAAAGGTTGGAATCTCCTTGAGAAGGGAACTACAATTTCCTCTTATCGGCGACGGAAAGAATAATTCCACGCTTTTTTCGGTAGACGGCAATTTTAGGTGATTGTTACTGATCCCGTGATCTCAATTAATGAGAGAATTTAGGAGACTGTCATGACCTAAGGAATGGAGAGCTGTTATAGATTCTTCTAAGACTGTAAGAAGCCAGTTGCTTCTTCATATGCGAAAGTGTGAACCTTTGACGTCCTATTACCTATTGGAGCCCATCATTGAAAGAGACCTACTGGACAACATGAAAATTTTGTTCATCCGAAAATACGATACGACAACAGCACTTCTATGAACATATATCGCGGACGATTTAAAAGTATGGACTGTTTGTCTTAGGCTCCAAACAAGGATATACTAAATCGTGTTCTTCCTATGTTGAGTGGATACAGACGATCGCAAAATCATTTTGTCAGATGCAGATGCCTAAAAGAAAAACTAATAAAAAAAAAAAAAAAAAAATAAAAAAAAAAAAAAAAAAAAAAAAAAAAAAAAAAAAAAAAAAAAAAAAAAAAACTAAAAAAAAAAAAAAAATAAAAAAAAAAAAAAATGTAATTTTCTCCACCACTTGTGAAACCTGAACTCGAATATCTTCCTCCTTTGCACATCAAACTCGGGTTAATGAAAATTTTTGCAAAAGCGACGGATAAAAGTGGCCCAGGGTTCCTATACGTAAATAAGATATTCCTTAGGATCAGTGAGGCTAAAATTAAAGAGGATATATTTGTTGGCCCACAAATAAGGGAGCTAATGAAGGACCATCACTTTGATGAAAGCTTGAATAATATTGAAAAACCTGCATGGAGATCCTTTAAAAAGGTCATAACTGGGTTTCTAGGCAATATTAAGGCCGACAACTATGAAGAGCTAGTTTCTAACCTTTCCTGTCGAATTATAAAGCGAATGGAGGTAATATGTCCCTAAAAATTACATTTCCGTCATTCACCACTTGGACTGTTTTATCCTAAACTGCAATCTAGCGCTACAAGCGGATGATCATGGTGATTATTCCACCAGATATTTCAACTATCGAAAAACGTTATCAAGGAAATTAGAATCCAAATATGCTTGCAGACTATTGTTGGGAACTTAAAAGAGATGTTCCTCAAGCAAACTACAGTAGAAAATCTTCAAAATCTGCATGTTAAATTGCAGAAGTATATAGGTGAGTAAATTAACTAAAGCTTATCATTTTATAACAATGTTAAAAACCTGCCCGTTACAACAAAATGGTATGCAAATTCGGAATCAGCACACAAACTCCATAAGAAAAACCTTTTTTTTTAACTCATTTAACAGACAAAAAGTCAAATTTTGTCGTCCAGTGTAATCATTAAATAATAAGTACAAAATAAATTAAATAATTATTAACAAATCATTATTAAAAATTTATCAATCAATAATCATTAATTGAATAGAGAATATTCTCTACTAGTCTAACTCCATAATGATGCAATAATTTCAGTAAAACTATAAGCAGTTATGGAATTTAACTTTAAACTAGTTTAAAGTGTCTTAGAAGTTACAATTCTTTAATTAGTACTTTCGTAAATTTTCAAAATACCATTAAGACTAGTGAGCTTTTTTAAAAATTACCACAATATTATTATAAAAGCTAAAAAATAGTAACCACTAACTTGAGTACTATTAACAAAAGTATTCAGCGTTAACTATGATTTTAGGAGCTTTTACTCTGTAACTTGCTATTTGAGCTAAGTTAACTGATCACAAAGAAAATGCAATGATTTCTAGCTGAATGAAAATTAGCAAGAGTGATAGGAAAACGAGAATTTTTCCACTACCAATATACACTGTCTCTAGCCTGAATGACAAGAGAACAAGCACGATCGAACCATGAATTATGAGGAGAGAAAGATTTAGTAGAAGAAGGAATGAACCTGCTCATCTCATCAACGATTACAGCTCCCAACTTATCAGCAGAAGCCGAAGCGTCACCAAAGTCAAAGCAGTCATTCCAATTATAGTTAGCGTAGAAGCAACGCAATGCCCCCAGTCAGCCCGATCAAAGTGCCAGAAAAAACGCGTGGGCGGATGGAGCTGTTGGAGAGAAAGTATTAAAATTAAGAGATATAAGGTTGTGGTCATATTTACCAATATTAACGTAGGTGGCGTATTTATAGAAAAAAAAGACTAGTGGTAAACATAAGTCAAGTCTGTTCAAGAATTGGTTGGGACGATCCGGAATGTGTGTGGGTTCTTTAATTAGCTGCTCCAGATCGTTGAGAATACTAAATGATTTGTCCTCCTCCCCACCTAAATCACTATGAGAGGACCCCAACCATTCAGCATTGTGTACATTGAAATCCCCTAAATAGAGTTCTTCAGTATTTGGATAAAAAGATATAACAGTCTCGTGAGAAGAAGCAAGATATTCAAAAAAGGCGTGAAAAGGAGAACAGAAGCAAAAGCACAAGATTATTGTAGTAGAAAGAAGAAAGATTTTAAGCCACAGAACATCGAAGTTAGGAGATTCGAGATTCTTGAGACGTGTTACAGGAGTATTTATGTTTACATGTGCACATACACCCCCTTTTAGACGGAAATTATGAAATAAGTCATAGTTGGACATATTAAACGAGTTAGAGGATGAATTCATAGCAATCTGTGTCTCAGACAAGAGCAAAAGGTTAGGGGTAGAGTTAGAGAGGTGGTATTCCACTGATGCAAAGTTAGAGTGTAGGCCTCGGATGTCGGTAAAGCCGAAAGTAAGTCCGCGCCTGCGCAAATCTGCCATCACACACCTATACACAACCACAACAAAATAAAAACAACAAACCCAAACAAACAGACAAAAAAAAACAGGTTAAAATTGTTCATACACTAAAAACCCCGTGAATGTTAAAACGATCAAACCATAAAAATAATAATTATGTAAAATATGAAAAAATCTAGAAAGTTTAAAACACTCATGACCCCCCACACCCCACACAAATTTACAAAAAAAAATAAAAATAAATTACAATAATTCAACAAAAAACTGAATGTATATAAACTAAAATAATTTTAACCAAATACATACAGTAAGTGCTGTGCCAAAACCAGTTTTTAAAAAAAAATAGAAAAAAGTTTAAAAAAAAATAGAAACATTAAAAACTTAAATTAAAAATGATGGCTTTTCTTTGGTTTTTAATGTTATTTTTATTTAATTAAGGGTTCTAAGTTCTAGGTACCATCACTACTTAATATTTTAATCACTTTTAATCTAAATTCAAGCAAATATCATATACTTAACTTAAAATTTAAATTTGATCTTAAAACTAATAGGCCTATACAAAATAGGTAGAACCGTAGTAGAGTAACTGTGAAATTCCTAACTTTTAGCAGATGCTCTGTGGCTTAAAATCTTTCTTCTTTCTACTACAATAATCTTGTGCTTTTGGTACTGTTCTCCTTTTCACGCATTCTTTGAATATCTTGCTACTTCTCACGAGACTGTTATATCTTCTTACCCAAATACTGAAGTCCTCTATTTAGGGGATTTCAATATACACAACACTGAATGGTTGTGGTTCTCTCATAGTGATTTAGGTGGGGAGGAGGCCAAATCATTTAGTATTCTCAACGATCTGGAGCAACTAATTTAAGAATCCACACACATTCCGGATCGTCCCAACTAATTCTTGAACACACTTGACCTATGTTTCACCACTAGTCCTTCTCTCTATAAATAAACCACCTTCGTTCCTATTGGTAAACTGACAACAACCTTATATCTTTAATTTTAATACTTTCTCTCCAAGCAGCTCCATCCTGCCCTACGCGTTTTTTCTGGCACTTTGATTGGGCTGACTGGGGGGCCTTGCGTTGCTTCTACGCTAACTATAATTGGAATGGCTGCTTTGACTCTGGTGACGTTTCGGCTTTTGCTGATAAGTTGGGAGCTGTAATCGTTGATGGGATGTGAGGGTTCATTCCTTCTTCTACTAAATCTTTCTCTCCTAATAATTCATGGTTCGATCGTACTTGTTATCTGGTAATTTAGGCAAGAGACAGTGCGTATCGGGACTGAAAAAATTCTCGTTTTCCTATCACTCTTGCTAATTTTTATTTAGCTAGAAATCGTTCCAGGGATACTCTTCGACGAGCAAAGCGGACTTTCATCAAACGAAAGTGCGCTTACCTCCTTGGTTCTCCTACTGAACAAATCTTTCTGCCTCTTGCCAAAAGCATCTCTAACAACTTCTGTAAATCTGCTTTTCCTCCTCTAATTCGTCATGGTTCTGTTGCTAATTCTCCAACTGAAAAGGCCGATCTCTTCGGCCTTCTATTTTCCTCTAACTCAACCCTGGACGATTGGCATCTATTTCTTACTCCTTCTCCTCTCAGGTGTAATATGTCTTTGCTCTGTACATTTGATCGGATGCAGGGTCCTGAATCTTACGACGTTAGAAAGGCGGTGCTAGGATGCATTCCCCCGTATTTTAGGGATATGCATGTTCGTGCTAGGCCCATCCCTTGTTCAACTATATTCTCTTTATCTCAATATTTAACAATTCCCTCATTGTTTGGAAGCACGCTGAAATGGGTCCAACATATCCGAAAAAAAAGGAAAGCCGCTCTGATCTTCTAAGCTATCACCCTATTCTATAGGTATTCTCACTTATTCTATCTAAGATCTGAAACTTCTCAACTGCTCATTTGTATAAGATCATCTGGAATCTCATTCAGCTTAATTTCCGATTGGCAGTCAGGTGGGCTCTTTTCGGCGCTTCAGTCTACCCCGGCGAATATACCTTCCTATCTGCTATTTATGAATGCCGCCCTTAGGAAACTATTGGGGACTTTGTCGGTTGTGGCGCTTGGCAATCCATTAGCATTAACCGGGTTATTGACACGAGTCATGCTCTTCAGCTCCACTCAAATAGATTTCCTCTATCTCTATTGTCTTGATTATTGCTGAATCTTAATATTTAACAAAATCGGCTCAATATCGGCTGTTTTCATGAGGGGCGACTTCTCCTTCGCTTTTCTAAAGTCCAAAGTTGGATGTTCCTTAGGGTTCTGTCTTATCTTTACTTTATTCTTACTTTTCATTAGTGATCTTCTCACCTGCACATCTAATTCTATCCACTCGTATGCTGAAGACTCGACCTTTCATTCTTCAAAACTCATTTCAATTTCTGCTCCCTGCTTTTAACTTCATAGATTGCCTCTCGTCTGTAATCTTTACCATCTATCTTGCTGATCTGGATTGAATTTCGGTGGAGGTCGTCTTAACCTGTGAAAGTTCAATCTTTAAAAACCCATCTCTAAGCACATTCCCTTCTAATACACCTTGCAAACACTTTCCCTATTCTTTCGAAGGTTCTCTCGTCTCTCTGTCGGATATTAACCATCCTTGGACTTAAGCATAAACAAAAATATTTGACTTGGAAACTCACATACAACGTTGCTAGGGCGGCCTTATAAGAAATGGGAGTTGTTTTAGTCTGCAAGATTTTTTCTCTCTCAGCTTACTCCAGCTTACAAAGGGCCTCATCCGCCTTGTATGGAGTACTGCTTCTCATATCTGGGGGGAGGCTCTGGTTTCACCCGGATTTCAACTTTTGGATAGGGTCGAGTCAAAAGCCAAAAAGGCTTAATAAACTGTTCCTTACTTTCCAATTACTGCCCTCTATCTTGCGGCGTTGATGTTGGTGCTATTATCTCTTTTCTGATAAGTACGCCAAGCTGGCAGGTGCTCGAGGAACTTACAACTCGCGTACCACCACTTTACGTGCGCCCTCGGTTACACAAGGAGTGCCTGTATCTGCACATTGAGTTAGTTTTGTTTGATATTGGGCAACTGCCAGACTAGTTCCCTGCTGTGCTCCCTTCTTTTCCTTCCACCCTGTTCTATGGAATTCTCTTCCATCTTCATGTGTTCCTGCTGAATATAATCTAACCACTAAAAGCTGCGCAGTGCCTCAATCTGCGTAATTTTACGTTAGTTAGTTCAATTTTTGAGGCGATTATGTAACACCTAGGTAATGGGCTCTCTGCCCGTGAGTAGTGGTGACAACTGTAAAAAAAAAAAAAAAAAAAAAAAAAAAAAAAAAAAAAAAAAAAAAAACAAATATTATATATGGGAATAATATAGAATTATATAATTGAATGTATTATTAATTGACGTTAATTAATTATATATTATATTTATTTATTATATTTTTTATCTAAGTATTAAACTATTATTGTTATTATTTTATTTTATTATTAATATTATATTTTTATTATTAAATAATTATTTAAATTATTATTTTTTTTTTTTTTTTTATTTTTTTTTTTTTTTTTTTTTTTTTGATATTATTATTAATATTATTATTATTATTATTATATTATTATAAATATTATTATTATTACTATTATTTATTAATATTATTATTATATTATATATTATATTATTATTATTTGATTTTTATTATTATTATTATAAATTATTATTTGATTATTATTATTATTATTATATTATTATTATTATTATTATTATTATTATTATATTATTATTATTATTATTATTATTATTATTATTATTATTATTATTATTATTTTATTATTATTATTATTATTATATTATTATTATTATTATTATTATTATTATATTATTATTTTACTATTATTATTATTATGTATTATTATTATTATTATTGTTTTCATTATTATATTATTATTATTCATTATGTATTATTATTATTTATTACTTATTATATTATTATTATTATTATTATTTATGATTATTATTATTATTATTATTATTATTAATTCATTATTTATTATTATTATTATTATTATGTATTATTATTTTATTATTATATTATATTATTATGTGTTATTATTAATATTATATTTTATTATTATTATATTATCATATTATAATATTATTATTTTATTATTATATTATTATTGTTATTATTTTATTATTATTATTGTATATTATTATTATTATTATTATTATATATTATTATTATTATTTTATTATCTTATTATATTATTATTATTATTTATTATTTATTATTATTATTATGATTATTATTATTATTATTAATTATTATATATATTTTAATTTTATCAGTGAAAATTATATTATTTTTTAAATATTTTAAAAATATATATTTGTTATTATTATTTTATTATTTATTTTAATAATGGTACATTTTTAATATTATTATTATATTATTTTTATTATTATTATTTATTATTATTATTATTATTATTATTATTATTATTATTATTATTATTATTATTATTATTATTATTATTATTATTATTATTATTATTATTATTATTATTATATTTATTTATATTTTTTATTTATTATTATATTATTATTTTTATTATTAATATATATTATTATTATTATTATATATTATTGAATTAGTTTAATTCACCATAATAATCATATACATAATCACAGTAATCATTATAATAATCATCATCATAATATTCATCATCATAATAATTATCATCCTCATCATCATCATCATCATCATCATCATCATTCATCATCATCATCATCATCATCATTATCATCATCATAATAATAATAATAATATCATAATAATATTATAAAATAATAATAATAAGGATATTATATTAATAATAAATAATAATTAATAATAATAATTTAATAAATAATAATAATAATAATAATAATAGATAATAAATAATAATAATAATAATAATAATAATAATAATAATAATAATAATAATAATAATAATAATAATAATAATAATAATAATAATAATATTAATAATAATAATAATATAATAATAATAATAATAATAAATAATAATATAATAATTAATAATAATAATAAATAAATAATAGATAATGAATAATATATAATAATAATAAGCTAATAATAATAATATAAATAATAATAATGAATAATAATAGTAATAATAATGAATAATAATAATAATGTTAATAAATATGTATATAACAACAACAACAACAGAAGATAGTAGTAGTGGTTAAGGAGAATAGAGAATAATTATAATC
>JABUQX010019409.1:20000-25000 GCA_015478945.1 Trachelipus rathkii | reverse complement strand
CTTAGCATAGGTAATATTATGTTAGCTTTATAATAATAATAATAATAATAATAATAATAATAATAATAATAATAATAATAATAATAATAATAATAATAATAATAATAATAATAATAATAATAATAATAATAATAACAACAACAGCATTTTGATAATAATGAATAATAATAATAATAATAAAATAATAATTAATAATAGATAATAATATAATTAATAATAATAATAATAATAATAATAATAATAATAATAATAATAATAATAATAATAATAATAATAATAATAATAATAATAATAATAATAATAATAATAATAATAATAATAATAATAATAATAATAAGTAAAAATAATAATAATAATAATAATAATAATATACTCATGTATTAATTAATAAAAAAATAATAATAATAAAAATAATAGTCATGATAATAATAATAAATAATAATAATAATAATAAATTCTAAAATAATTATAAAAATAATAATTAATTATAATAATAATAATAATAATATAATAATAAATAATAATAATATAATATAATATAATAAGTAATATAATAAAATAATAATAATAAAATAATATAATTTAATATAATAATAATAATAATAATAATAATAATGAAATAATGAATAATAATAATAATAATAATAATTAATAATAATAATAATAATAATAATAATAATAATAATAATAATAATAAAATATAATAAAATAATAATAATAATAATAATAATAATTAATAATAATAATAATAATAATAATAATAATAATAATTAATAATAATAATAATAATAATAATAAATAATATATTCATAATTTGAATAATAAAACTTTATTATATTCAATCACAGTACAAATACTTCGACGATTAATAATGAAATAAATAATTCAATCATAATAACAAATAATAATGAATACTAAAATTATTATTAATAATAATATTGCTTTGCATAAAAATTAGATATTAATAACAATAAGATTTTTAAAATATAATAATGAATAACAAAAGTACTATAGTTAAATATAAATAAATAATAATAATAATAATAATAAAATAATAATAAAAATAATAATAAAAATAATAATAATAGATAATATTATAATAATAATTCTAATAATATTCTATAATAAATAAATAATTAATAATAAATAATAATATAATAATTAAATAATTAATAATACCAATAATAAATAAATAATATAAAATAATTTAAGAATTAATAATAATTAATAGGAAAATAATAGTAATTAACAGAACTTATAATAGTAACAATAAACGAACGCAAATATTAAAGAACAATTATTCTAATAATAATAATAATCAAACAGTATTTATGTCATCCATCTCACTGTCAAATTTAAATATATTTATTGTGAGTGTGACAAATAAAAATATCAAATTTGAAATTACAATTAATATTGATCGCATAAAAAATCATATTAGTCAATATTTATGAAAAAGATATTTTAATAATACATAAAAATAATTTCTAATAATATAATTAATATAATTATTATATAAAAAAATATAATTAAAATAATATAATTAATAATAACAGGTGAACAATTTAATCATTGTATGTTTTGCTTATTCAAAGGTAGATAATAATTAATAATTATATTTAATATTTAATAACCCTACTAAAAAAATCTTCCTAAAACATTAAAGAAAATTGTACTTTAAATTTTAAAAAATAATATTTTAAGTAAATTATAAAATAAAAGCAAGAAAATAATATAATTAAAATCATTTTTTAAAATTTTATTAAAAAAAATAAAAATAAATATAAATATTTAAAGTTTATTAATTACTGTCTAAAAAATATATAATATGAAGATAATATATTATAAAATAAAAAATTCTAATTTAAATAAATAAATAAAAATATATATGTAATATAATAATTAAATTCATAAAAATATATAATTAAATTTAGTTATTTAAATTATTTAAACTAAAAGTTAAAAATAATATAGATTAATTAGACAGTAAAAAAAAATATAAAAATAAATTGTAAAAAATTATTATAAAAATCTATTGATTATTATAATATAATACACTAAATTTTTAATATAAAATAAAAAAAATATTAATAAATTTATAATAAAAATAATAAAATAAATTAATTAAAAAATTATAAAAAAAATTTTTTATTAAAAATTACAAAAATATTTATTATTTAATTAATAATAAATAATAATTAAATAAATTAAAATAAAAAAAATTAAATAAAAAATAAATCTTAATTAATATAACATAATCATAATAATAATAATAATATAATAAATAATAATAATAATGATTAGAATAAAGACGAGTAAAAATCATTAATTTTTAGAAATAAAGTCAAATAAAAATCAATAATTAATAAATAATAAATTATAATAATATAATAGATACAAATGAATAATAATAAGAATAATAATAATAAAATAATATAATAATATAATAGATAATAATAATAATAATAATAATAATTAATAATATATAATAATTAATAATAATAATAATTCAATAATAATATAATTAATAATAAAATTAATAATTAATAATAAATAATATTAATAATAATAATAATAATTAATAATAATAATAATAATAAAATAAAATAATAATAATAATAATAAAATAATAATAATAATATAATAATAATAATAATAAATTAATAATATAATCAATAATAATAACAATAATAATAAATCCGAAAATTAATTTCTATATAATAATAATAAAATAAAATATAATAATAATAATAAATAATAATTAATATAATAATAATAATAATAATAATAATATTATAATATAAAATAATAATGTATAATAATTAATAATAATAATAATCAATAATAATAATAATAATAATAATAATAATAATAATAATAATATTCTAATAATCCTGACAATAATTAATAATAATAAATAATAACTTAATAATTTATTAATAATAATAAAATAATAATAATAATAATAATAATAAGTAATAATAATAATATTTAATAATTATAATAATAATCTAATAATAATAATAATAATAATAAGATATAATAATCAAAATAATACTAAAAATAATAATAATAATAATAATAATAAAATAATCAATAATAATAATAATAATAATTAATAATAATTAAATAATAAAATAATGAAATAATAATTAATAGATAATAATAATATATAATAAATAATAATAATAATAATTCTAATAATAATAATAATAATAAAATAATAATGAATAAATAATAATAAATAATAATATAGATAATTAATAATAATAAATAATAAGTAATAATAATAATAATAATAATAATAATAATAATAATAATAATAATTCTAATAATGAATAATAATAATAATAATAAATAATATAATTAATAATAATAATAATAATAATAATAATAATTAATAATAATAATAATAATATATACATACATAATAAGTAATGAAGTAATAATAATAATAAATAATAATATAATAACTAATAATAATTCTAATAATAATAATGAATATAATAAATAAATAATAGATAATAATAAAATAATAATAATATAATTAATAATAAAATTATAATAATTAAATAAATTAAATAAATATAATAATAATAATAATAATAATAAATAATAATAGATATAATAATTTAATAATAATAATAATAATATAATAATGAATATTAAATAATAATAAATAATAATATACATAGAATATAATAATAATAATAATAATAATATAATAATTCAAATAATAATAATAATAATAATATAATAATGAATAATAATAATAATACATAATAATAATTATAATTTAATAATAATTCTAATAATAATTATAATAATTAATATAATAATAATAATAATAATTAATAATACATAATAATAATAATTAATATAATAAATAATAATATAATAATAATAATAATAATATAATAATAATAATATAATAATAATAATTATAATAATAATAATAATAATAATAATAATAATAATAATATAATAATAATAATAATAATAATAATAATAATAATAATAATAATAATAATAATAATAATAATAATAATAATAATAATAATTAATAATAGTTAAAAATAATATAAAAATAATAAAATAATAATAATAATAATAATAAATAATAATAATAATAATTATTTCTTAATAATACATTCTAATAAGTAATAATAATAATAATATAATATAATAATAATAATAATAATAATAATAATAATAATAATAATAATAATAATAATAATAATAATAATAATAATAATAATAATAATAATAATAATAATAATAATAAATAATTCTTGCACTATAAATCTTAAATTTTACGCTAACAAGTGTCTAAAGAAATTAAGTGCAAACTGAGATTAATTAACTATTTATTAGGCAAGATAAACTTTCCATTGTAATTATCAACATTCATTTGCAGTCAATTAAATATTTAATAGGTAAATATTGGATTATTAAATGCTAATTGCTCATAAATAAATCAGAATATCTACCTTGTGACCGTGGATATAATGATATTTAAATCTCAAATTTGCTAAATTTGTTGATTTTTTTTTAAAATTAAAGTTCATTGCCCTATTCAAGGAAGGGAACTTCTGTAGTTTCTACCTAGGATTCAGACTAGATAAATCCGCTCCCTTACCCTGTGACTCTGTCGCTTTACCGAGTGAGCCACTTGTACTGCTAAGAACCAACAGGTTTGCTCTAATGTAGAATCTTTAAGCATTATATTTTAAAATTTGTGCAGTCTTTATTCTGATAACCTATTTGTTGAACATCTAAATTCTTATTCTAATATCTCACATCTTTACTTTAAAAAAAAAATTCTCATATCTGATATACCTGAGGGCATAAACATATTCCTTTTACTATCTCCAATCCTAACTATTTTTCATAATGATTACTATGTGTGTAATATTGGTAGTATTTAGTTGTTTTTTTTATTATATCTCTGAGTATTTAGAATATTCTAATTTACGGAAATATAGTCAACGTACAATGAA
>JABUQX010019409.1:0-7500 GCA_015478945.1 Trachelipus rathkii | reverse complement strand
TAGCAATACAGCTTTTAAACTTATCTTAGAAGAATCTATGAATAGTCTCCAGTCTTCTGGCTTGTATTCTAAATGCAAAGCATTCATCAAACCAGGCACATCACAACAGGCAACAAGAGAATTTTCATTTCGAAAGTATTGATTCAGATCGTGTTGGCGATTCCTGTATGTGGATACATTAACATTAGGTAGTAGGAGATTCCTTTCTTGAAGCCTTGATGCCAAAAGCTCTGATTTGACTTTAGGTAGGTCTAGGTCTCGAATTAAATCATTTAATCCAGCTTGACAAAACAATTTTGGCTGACAAGATTCTTGAGTGTCAATCACAAAATCCGGATCATTTGATGAGGAAGGACAAGGTGGTTCCTCACTTCCACAATCCTCAGCTACGTCTGACTCCAGATTGTAGTGTACTGGAGGAATTGGTATGGGCAAACCGTCTGCATGGGGTACTGGTAGGATGGCTGACGGGATTTTAGGGTACTTTACAGTCGCCTTTTTTTTCTTGACATGCCATGACTGACGGGAGGTATCATGCAGAAATAGCAATCGTTTACATGATTTGAGGGCTCCCTCCAAATCATTGGAATGGCAAAAGGCATAGAATGTATTGTTTTGTTCATCCATCCGCGTAGGCGCACAGCACATGTATTGCAGACAATGTGCGGAGCCCAGTGCTTGTCCTGGTCTCCTAACTGGATACCGAAATATGCGCGATATGCAGCCTTTATGATTGGAGTAATCCGACGTTTTTGGTCAGAAAAAGTAACCAGACCACACACGTAACAGAAACTGTCCGCCGAATTTTTACAATGCCGTGGCATTCTCGTTATTTTAAATCTCAAAATTGATATCACTAAGCTGAATGTTATTCTGAATATATAATATATATAATATATATATATTATATATATGAATATATATATAATATATATATATATTAATTTTATATATATAATATTTAATATATATATATATATATATAATATTATATTATATATATATATATATAATATATATTATAATATTCAGGGCCGAAAGCGTCAGCATCTATTTGATGCGGAGAGAACTGACCAGAGAGATAAAAAAAAAATTTCAATCATTTTTTCAAATTTCATTTTTTTTTCATTTTTATTATATATATATATATATAATAAGTATTATGATATTAATAATATATATATAATATATAATATATAATATATTATATATATATATATATATATATATATATAAATATATATATAGATATATATATATATATATATATCATATTGCGCTGGTTTAAAAAGCGAAATCAAGTAAAGATATTGCCCAGGTAATCTTTTAAATTTGGTCGATCCAATTGCGAGGCACATTATCACTAGTAATTATAAATGGTTCACATCTTTATGCCAATCAAATTGCCAAAAAATGTTGTTTAGTAATTTAACATACAATACTTTCATCTCATGTTTGTCGCAGCAACCTATTGATCAGTTGTTTCTCGTATTAAAAGCTCGAAACTTAAATTTCGTTCAAACTTCGGGACTTCGAATAAATCTCTATGCAGATTAAAAAAAAGAAATTATAAATTCCCAAATTATGAATCTAAATCGTGGTAGACAATGGTAAATTTAGTTCCTTTTACACAAAATAAGTCCAATTAAAAGGTCCTTTACTTTAAGCCTGAATTAAAACTTAAAATAACAGTATTAGAAAATAAATATGAAAAAACACGAAACATTAGAATCAAAAGATCGAAAATTTAAACCGCAGGCATTCAGGACATCTTTCAATCAGTAAACATCGCTGCGATCATAAATTCTGCAGTGCTGGTGCGTGTTTTTTATATTGTTTTAACCTTTCAAAAATAAGAATTTCAAGGTTATATGCTTATTGTAATATATATAATTATTATAACGTTTTTAGTATGTATTTGTATGAAAATATATAAGATTTCGTAACTGGGAAAACAGTCAAATCAAAAATTTATTATTATATTACGTTAAACTGAGGCTATAGTGCTTAACAGTGTATATATATATATATATATATTATATATATATATAATATTAATATTAATATATATTGATATATTATATATATATATATGAGGATATATAGTAGTATTATATATATATATATAATATATATATATTATGTATATTATATATATATATAATAATATTACATATAATATATGCTAGGCCTCCAAAGGCATCATTTGGCATGTAACTAAAAAAAACATAACAGCTACAGGAAAAAAATAAAACATTTTGATTTCAACAAGCAATTTCATCGATAAAACTTTAAAAAAAAATTATTTATTCTAATAATTTATTAATATCATCTTAAATAAAGATAATCTTCGATCTGGGCACGTACTCTCTCATCAACCTTTCCATTCTGCAGTAATACGAAAGGCAAGAGTTACCAGAAATTGTTTTTTTTTATTAAGGCTCTGGAGAAAATGTAATGTTTCTTTTTATTCTTATATATAGTAATATTATATATATATATATATAATATATTATTATTTATATATATATATATATAGATAATATATATATATATATATATATATATATATATATTATATATATTATATATAAGCGAGTATTACCAAAAAGAATTTGAAACATTGTTAAGGATAATTTATAGCCGACTAGTTTCGGGTAAGAATACTTCTTCCATTTTCCAAGGCTATATAAAATTATAGATAATTAAAATAATATAAAGTTGAAATAGATAAATCATATAGATAAGTTAATGATTTCAATATTATGTAGTAAAGAGTTCTTAATTTAAACAAAATTTCACTTCAATATTAAAAGGCTGTTAAAATTTAGATTTCATTTATGGTCGGTTTGAGATGCCAAATATACAAGTATTCTAACAACTGAAGATCGGTTCCTCAGGTTTTGGACAATATTCCAAAATTGGATTTTGTATATTGGGTGGCCATTCCTGAAGAGAATGAGCATTTATAGCTAAATAGGGAGGATGATGTAAATGTCCTAGATTCTAAATAAATTACGTTTATGCTCAGCAATACGTATGGAAAGGCTTCGTATTGCCTTTCCTATGTAGGTGGCATCGCAGTCACCGCAGTGTAATGATATAATTCTATAAAAGAAAGATTTATCAGATTTAATGATGTCAGTGCTGACCGAACAGCCGATGGACTATTCTCTCACATTAAGAATATTGTCAACGAATATAAACTAGCCGATAAGCTCATTGCTCAAACATACGATGGCGCCGCTGTTATGTCAGGTCATGTGTCGGGCTTACAAAAGAAAGTTCTAGATGAGTACCCTAAGGCTCTACATACTCATTGTTACGCTCACGTATTAAACTTGGTTTTGGCTCAGGGCATGAATGAAATTCCTGAGTGTAACTTATTTTTCTCCACTTTAAATGGAATTGCAACATTTTCATCTCATTCTAGCAAAAGGGCCTTTGCAGTTCAGGAACATCTTAAAAAGCATATTCCATCTTTTGCTCCAACAAGATGGTCTTTTACTTCTCGTTTGGTTAACACCGTTGATAGTTATTGGAAACCAATTACTGACTTCTTCTCAAGCATTTATGAAAACGATGATGACCAATGGAATGGACCAGACAGGTGCACAGCACATGGATACGTTGATTTCCTGAAAAATTTTGAAACAGTTTTTCTTTTAAATTTATTTTCGCCTTTATTCTCCCAATCGGACATATTGTTCCAAATTTTGCAAACGGAAAATATAGATATTATGGAATGCCTTAACTATGTAAAAGACTTCCACCAATATTTAAAAAACTTTAGGCAGGGTGTTAATCATTGTGATAAATGCCAAAAGAAATTATTGGACAGAATAATTTTAGAACAGGACAAGTGTGATAAATGTGAAATTGTTGGGTTTCTTCCACTTTGGGAAAAAACTGTATCTATGACGGGTTTACCCAAAAATAGGAGACGCGAAGATTTAGATAACTTGTCACAAGAACAACGATATCGCAGACTTTATTTCTCCATTATCGATAATTTAACATGTCATTTAACCACTAGATTCACTTCGCTCCAAAACTTAACATTTTTTGAACTCTTGAATCCTAGGAAATTTGAAATTTTTGCCCGAAAGAATGCTTTTCCCGAATCTCTTTTCGACAATTTAGGAAGAGTTTACCCAAACGTTTTCGATTTGTGTGGGCTCAAAAACGAATTAAACGTATTTTATAGAACCACTACTTTCCAAGGAAAATCCCCACACATATTAATTAAATTCCTAACAACAGAAAATTTGCACCAGCCCTTTAAAGAGATATTTAAATTGGCGAAATTGATTTCAACCATACCCGCGACGACTGCATCAGTGGAACGAAGTTTTTCAGCTCTCAAAAGAATACATACATACAAAAGATCCACTCAGAGCGAAGATCGTTTGAGTAATCTAGCGTTATTATCAATTGAAAAAGAAGTATTGGCATCGCTAAGAGAACAAGAAAATTTTTACAACATGGTGACCGAAAAATTGTGCCCACAAGAACGCGAAACTGGGACTACATTTATAAGTATAAAGGATAAGAAGTATATAGTATATATACTACATATATATATATAAATAATATATATATATATAATATATATATATATAGATATATATATATATATATATAGTATATATATATAATATTATAATATATAGATATAATATGAGACGGAATAGGGAAACGGAAACTGTAGCGATGACTGCTGGAAAATGCCACGCCTCGCCACTGATATATATATATATATATTATATATATTATATATAATTATATATATATATATATATACTATATATTATATATATAGTATATATATATATATTTATAATATATTTATATATATATATATATAATTTATATATAATATTTATAATATATATAATATATTATATATATATATATATATATATATATATATATATATATATATATATATATATATATATAATATATATATATATTATTATATATATATATATATTATATATATATATATTATAATATATAATAATATTATAACAATTGTTTAGTTATTATTATATATATATATTATATATATATATAGATTATATATAGATATATATATATATATATATTATATTATTTATATATATATAATATATATATATAAATTTAACAGAAAGTACATGTTAGCACACCCAATTGCTGTCTGTACATTTGTAACGTTGCCATGCCTCACCATATACCGAAGGGTTATATATTTACATTGTGTATTAAAAGGTAATATATGTATTTCATTTATTACATAAATTTTTTTAATATATTACATTAAATAATAACTATTATGTGCTTCTATTCCTAATAATAAAGTACCAATTATGATTTGTCACAGAAATATTCCAAACCAATTGCCAAATTTCATAAGTGGCAATATCTGGAAACGACGGGTTAATTTGAAATTTTCAAGGTCATTTTAGTTTTCTCCATATTGAAATGATTAGGAAATAAACAATTTTGAATTCTGAAAATTTTTCACTCTTGACCAGTGTAATCAAAACAAATATCGACAGTTTAATCCATAAACGAAAACTGAAAGGCATAATTTCAAGAGTCGAGTAACACACATATTTACTGTCGCAAACAGGTTTTTTTTTTTTTTTTTTTTTTTTTATGTAGATTACTGTTATCCGTTTTTTTTCAAGTTTTTCCTTTTACGTTCGTAAATTTGTGAAGCTGTGCAAGTGTGGTTGTGGGTTTGGTTTTTTAACTTTTAAGGTTTTAGATACTTTACAAATTTACCGCCGTGACTTTCTGATTTATTAGTCTCTGTTCCATTTTTATAAATATAAATTATAATAATTTTTATTTGTAAGGTTTTAATGCGTCTATATATTTCTTTGCTTATTGGTTTTTACATTGGTTATATCATTTTTTTTATACGTGAGTCTGTTGTTGGGTGTGTTCATTGTGTTGGCGCGTTTTTTTTTGGTAAAAACCCCAGTAGTCCAGGTGGGCTTTTGGGTGGGCTGTATATGGTCGTATTTCGTTGTGTGTGTGTTTGTGTGGGTGTCTGTTTGAATGACTGGACAGAGAAGATGTAGGGTGGGCCGCCAGTCTGGGGTTCCTATTAAGTTTTGTCAACGTCCAGTGGCCTGAATACTAACCCATGAACCGCTAACTCTCTACCTAACATTTTATTTACTGTCTGAGACCCAGCTAGCCAGGATTCTTTTTCAAATAATCTTAATATCTCAACTATAACTTTTTCTATAATTTTTCAGGAACTAAAAATGGATTTGTGGGAGAGTTTGTGCCTATAAAACATGAACATTCCTGAACACGTCTATAAGGAATTTGGATCTTCTAATTTTTGATGTTCATATGGCTTAAATTTTTCTCCTTACTCTTAACCATTATCTTGTAGTTTCTGCTTTACTGCTCCCTAATGAAACAGATTTTCACCTCCTTTTTGAATATCTTTCTACTTCTCATGAGACTGTTATTTCTTCCCATCCAAATGCTGAGATCTGTATGAGGGGATTTTCAACGGTACATTCACCACTGAGTGTTGGGGCTCCTTCTCATACCATGCAGGAGAGGAGGAAAGGCCAAAACATTCAGGTATTTTACACGTTCTGGAACAGTTAATTTAAAGGAAACTACACTATATACCAGAGCGTCCTAACAATCTTGAACTCGTATGATTTATGTTTCAAAACTACTTCGCGAATAGAATAAACCATTTCCTTCCTATTGTAACTGCTGACCACAATCTTGTAGCCTCTATAATTTTAAAACATGTTTTCTCCAGCAGCTCAACATGCACAAAGACTTTCGGCACTTAATGCGGGGCTAATTGGAGATCGTTTGCGTCGTTCTTGAAACTATGCTAGGAGGTGTATCTTGCTTGAGCTCGGAGGACGCCTTCGGGTTCCACCGCTGAAAGGTGGGAGGCCGTAATCGTCGAGGGGTATGGAGCCGGGCTCATTCCATCTTCAACTAATCTTTTTCTCCACCAAAATCCATGGTTCGATGGGAATTTCGCGCTCCATTCAGAGAAGACTATTGCTATCGGGGCATTGGAAAAAACTTTCGTCGTTTCTCTATCACTCTTACTATTCCATTCTGGCTCGGAATCGTTGAGAGGCTTTTATTTTCGACAGCTAAGGCGCGCTTTTCACTAAAAGGAAGTGCGACAACCTACTTGGCTCTCCCACTGGATAAAAATTTCTGGCCTCTTGCCAAAAACATCTCTAACAACTTTTGTAAATCTGCCTTTCCTCACCTTATTGCTCTGACGGTCTGTAGCTAACTCTGCCTACTGAAAAAGGTAATCTCTTTCGCCTCTTTTTCATCTAAATTCTACCCTGACGGATTCCGCATCCCTCCTCCTGCTTCTTCTTCCTCTTCAGGTTCCTATGCCTTCTTTCCGCGGTACGCATATCGGGTGCAGGGATTTCTGAGAATCTGGATGAGTGTCAGGAAGCTTAGTGACCCGGAATGCATTCCTCCCGTGTTTAAGGA
>JABUQX010019408.1:32500-42929 GCA_015478945.1 Trachelipus rathkii | reverse complement strand
ATATATTTTAACACTTAAGCCTTCGACTTATACTTAAACCTTCGACTTGTATCAGTTCCCTTCTAAACGTCCCTATATCTGGTTCAACGATGGTTTATCAACCTAAAAAGCGTCACCCGATCACGTTAGGTCGTTTTTCGGTTCCCTTCGAAAAGTCACTATAATATAGTGTCGCCTTACGGGAATCGAAAAAGCTGCTGAAAAACGCTTTCAAATACCAGTTACCTAAGCTAAAAAACTATCGTCAATCCGATTATTGACGTCATATAGTGACGCCTGATCGGGAACTGATATAAATCGAAGGTCTAAGTGCCAAATTCCGAAACAAATTAATTTGATTTAAAAAAAATTTTGTGTATTATTTTCTTTGAGAAATTTTAGATTTTAGCACTTAGACCTTCGACTTATTCTTAGACCTTCGACTTAGCACTTAGACCTTCGACTTATACTTATACCTTCGACTTAGCCCTTTAGGACTTTTTGGACTTATATTAGACTTTGACTATACTTAGACCGTTCGGCACTGTATACATTAGACTTCCGACTTAGCACTTTGGACCTTCGACTTAGCAACTTTGAACCTTCGGACTTAGCACCTAGACCCTTCGACTTTACTGTAGACCTTCGGCTTATGTCAGTTCCCTTTCGAAAAACGTCACACTTATCTGGTTCAACAATGGTTATACCTAAAAAGCGTCACCGATCACGTTACGTGCGTTTTTCGGTTTCCCTTCGAAACCGTCATATAATATAAGTGTCGCTTACGGGAATACGAAGAAGTCGCTGAACAGCTTTCAAATAAGTTACCTAAGTAAAACTATCTTTCAATCCGATTATGACGTCATATAAGTGAGGCCTGATCGGGAACTGATATAAGTCGAAGTCTAATGCACGAATTCCGAAAATATTTTGGACTTAAAAGATTTTTGTGTATAATTTTCTTGAGAAATTTTAGATCTTGAGAGCACTTAGACCTGTCGACTCTATACTTAGACCTTCGACTTTTTTATCAGTTACCTTCGAAACATCACTATATTCGGGTTGAAGCGATAGTTTATACCTAAAAGTGACATTGGATCGGAAACGGTGCGTTTTTGGATAGAAAAATGAATAAATGAAAAAGAATCTAAAAAAAGAGAAAACTTTATTATTATTTTTTAAAGAAAAATCATATTATTCACTTATTCACAATAATCAGCGTAACTACTAATGTTTGTTTCAATACGCTAAAAAATAAAAATAATAAAAATATGGCATATAATTATATCTCAGCATATATTTTAATAAAATGGAGTAAACATTATCATTAACTTTTACAAGACACGAAATTATCCTAAATAGGAAGAATGTGTTTTCAAAAAATAAATAAAGTAAAAAGAAGAGAAAAGCATCGAAATTGCGAGCGCTTAACAGATAGGCGAAGAGTTCCGTACCGGTTCTTTCTTATTATTAACTACACTCTTAAAGAACTCGACGGCATTATTATTTACGATATTTTTCAAATCCCTTTCGATAACCGATGAAACTCTTTCGAAAACCTGTTCGAACCTAATTACATCTTCTCCTCCTTCTAATGTTTCCCGCGGATAAAATTCGTCGATTTTTAAGCTGCTGTAAAGGTATCTGAACAACGTTCTGATATCAAATATGCCGTATACTTCTGCTTTAGGTAGGCCCAGTTCCCTCTCGACGATGAGCATCAGATCCCTCAGAGTAAAGTCGCCGATATCCTCTTCGTTTTTAACGTCGAATAATAATTCTTCATTCAGATCGATAAAATCCTCAAAGTCGTATTCAAACGTTTCGCAGTACTCTTTAAGAATGTCGATCGTAACCACCGATTTACTTTTATTTTCGTAGACAAGATAATAATCGAAATCCTTTCGGAAATACTCCACGGTTCTTTCAGCTAGGGCGTAATTGTACTTCAATAATTTCTGACTGAGCGGAATGTTCCCCCTTTTTCCTCCTCCGAGCGTGAAGAAGTACACTCGCGCGTATTTCAAGTCTCGTTCGCGAACTACTTTTGAAACTCCGCGGTCGGCAAATTCTTGGACTAGCCGGTTTATGAGTTCGATTTTTCTAGGCTCCCGCAGCTCGTCGCGAAGAAAAATAATAAAAAAGAGCGGAATAACCAGGTTTTCCATCCGCGATATAAAATCTTCGCCTCGGAAGCGTTCCTTTTCTTTCAGCAATGGGGCCGAGAGAATTTCTTTCACACGCTCTTTCCATTGCGGTTGATCCGAGTGGGCACCGGCGGTAGCGTTAATACAATTCAGAATCCTTCGCGTGCATTTTGTTAAGGGTTGCAATTTCATAAATAGGGGCCAAACGCTCCACAACCCAGCTAAGTGGATGTACGGATACTTGACTCTGGAATTCCTCAGAACGCTGTAGGAGCAGAGCGATGTGAAGAATTCGGTCTGGATAAGCGGCTTAAGAATATCTATCACTTCGGGCGTGAACACCGGAACGACGGCGTTAAACTGGAGACCTTTTTCGAGTTCAATGCTGGAATCTTCATCGCCGTCGTCGTCGTTATTGAGTTTGGAATCTAACATCGTACGATTTACGAATGGGTAGGTATCACCTTTTCCGCACAGCTTTACTCGCATCTTCCAAATGGATTCTTGAAATCTTCCGTCGACGAAGATCGGAACTCCGATTAAATCAAAATTTTTGAAGATGCATATTTTTTCGGTTTCTAGCATATTGTGTAAAAAGGGGTCGAGAAGATATTTAAGCGTAGAACGAAATGTAAAGAGGCACCGATTTTCCGAAATTTGTCTCTCGGGAATTTCGCGCACCCTATGAACTATAGATTTACAGGCTTCGTCGAATTCTCGCCTGATGTTTTCGCTAAATTCCCCTTCTTCTATCGATCCGTAGCACGAATTCCAATTCGAATCGTCTTTCGAAGGCAGTAGGAAATCCGCGAATGTCGTCTGTTTTTTCTCACCTTCTATATTGTTGCTCCCGAATATTTCCGAAACCGACCAAATGCGCTTCTTGCATTCATACTGCCTTTTTCGCAAATGAAATTCATAAATATCTCCCTCGACGAGCGTCTTTCTTATAACTGGCGCTCTGAGCAAAGAGCCCAATTCTTTCATTTCGACGTCGACGACTCCTTTGACAACGATATTCATAACGTGTACGCTTTGTACCATTTTCTGCAACTCGTAGCGCATCGCCTTCGTTCCCAGACGGTATCGAAATCGTTCTTTGGCGTGGAAAGACCATCGTTCGAACATTTTGCGAAGGATATCCAAATCCACGTATTTCCCTTTTCTGACGAAACGCGGGCTTAAATCGTAATTCTCTTGCTGTTGTTGCGCTGCTCCCGATTTAAACGCCGCCGTCATCGTCAGAGACGATTCGAGAGTTTCCGGTTCCGACTGAAAGTATAAATATTCGTCTAACGATGAAATGGCGCTGCACTTTTCTTCGATCGGCAATGGCGTGTTGTATATAGGATCGTCGAATATCGGCCGTAGATATCCGGAGGGTTGAAATGTTACGGATTCCAGTCTATTCTCTACGATTCGCTCATCCACGATAGATATCTCGGAAGCGAACTCGACCACTGAATGAATTTTTCTATCTCCTAGGTCAACTTCGTAAATGTTGAGGGTTACCACGTTCGCCATGACGATTCTTTATCTTCGTTTCTGATAATAAATGAATGTTTATTCAATCGTGGTCGATAAGAGCAATGCTGCACACGAACAGCCGCGCGCTTTTTATACATATCGAAAATCGATAATAATAATAATATATAAATATTTAAAAATGTTTTTTATTAAATAATTTAATTATAATTATTCACCTATCGATGAATAATTACAGAATCAATATGTGACGTCAGTCGCGAATATGGAAAAAATTTATAAAAATCCGATAATAAAATATCATCATTATCATCATTTGGTCACAATTGAGGCTCGAGTGAGAACGATTTTATAAATAATACTATATTTTTTAAATAAAAAAATAATTTTTTGATGCGTAATTGTTTTATTTAAAGCGATGTTTTGCTATCCTTTCATCGCAGAACGGACCTAAAAAATGAATCGAAAGCATAACAAGAGAGAAAATAGTTTTTGGTCATTAGTCGTCTCTGAATTTCAACAACGATAGCGGCTACGCGTGAGCGTGCGTGTGTTCCAGAGGTAGTATAATTCCGGGATTATCTTATCTTACGTATATAAAAAATAATGGACAGAATTACCAGCAAACGAGGATACGATTTAATCACCGATGACGCCAACGCGCTTAGAGAAGAAGATGATGATGATGATGATGATGATGATGATCACGATGTCGAGACCGTAGACGAACTTGTTTTAGACAACGATCAGATCGATCAATATCTAGTCCTTCCGCTATCCACGAACGTTAAAACGATCAAAATATACTGGCGAAACCGCACAACCATCATCGATATCGATAGCCTATTATCTCTAATTTTTAAAACGAATGCCGAGAAACTAGAATTGATCATAGATTATTCGGTAGAGAGGGAATTATTACCTAAGCACGCTTCGTTTCCCAAAAAGAGCATTAAAACGCACGAGCCCTGTAGGAAGTGCGTGGGCAAAAATTTTTTGAGCTTTATCGTGGCGGTTGATATCGAAGGCGAGAGGTTGATCGAATGGAAGTTTACCGAGGGGTCCGGGAGTAAGAAACGCTTCAAATATCTGAAAGAAGATTGCTCGATATTGGACAAAAAATTCGACGAGCTTCTGGATCTCGGGGACAAACGATGCGAGATCGAAATTCCGTTTTGTCATTTATGCCTCGGGATTCGCGTGGTATTAACATCGGTCATGAGTGACGCGTTCAGGCGCTCTTATAATTACGGGTGTCGATGCCTTTCTTTTCATAGCGTCATCGGAAAAGAAATACTAGCTCTGTGGGACGTCAAAAAGTTTCACAACGTCCTGGAAAATAAGGCCGAAGAGAATAACGGTTTCGTCGAACTGAGGATGACGAATTTCTGCGATTTTAACGTTATTTTCGGGGCTAACGAGAAGGTGAATAAACCTTTTCAGTTCACGAACGTTCGTAAGTTGAAAATGGTTCCCGACGAGGACTACGGGAGGTGGAGAAATTTGAACGAATTACTGATAAATAAAGAACTAGAAATGAATTTTTTAAAGGCTTTTCCGAACCTCGAAAGTTTAGAAATTAGGTGTGACGCGAACTCTTCTTTAAATCTGGTATTAAGAAACGCAAAAAGCGCCAACGACCTAGATACACCACCCCTACCGTTGAGTGAAAAATTAGAGGAATTGAGAATTTATTTTTGCGATGACTTGTATCATACCCTCGAGGTCTTCCCAAGCCTTCGAAAAGTAACCGTCTTTCTCGATCGACCCAACGTCCAAAATTTTAACCTTCACCGCATTTTCGGAATCGGACAAACTTTAGATACCCTCGAATTGAATTTCGACCATTTTTGCGAAATGGAAGAGAAGGGGGTTTCATTACTCCCTCATTTTTGCAACGATCTCTGTAATAGGAGGTTCCCCATCGAGAAAGTTTTAATAAGCGCGAATGACTCCCGAGGCTCTCCAATTTTTTGCATTTGCCTAAAATTACTTACTAGGGGCGGCGCGATATTCCACAAGATGAAAAACCTCTTCTCCCGCCGATCCCTCATAGACGCTTTGTTTGAGGACTTGGATTCTTTGAAACAATCTTCTCCCGCACACCTTAAAATAGACCCTTCAATTTATGGCGATATTACGTTTTTTAATAGGCTCGTTTATTTAGCCGAGTATAAAATAAAAGAACGCGAGAAATAATGAAGGTGGTATAAATAAAAATACGCATAAATTTATACTCGAATTCATTTATTATTTATTCATGATTGTACATTTTGGTAATAAAAATAATTTTTTACTGGGATAAAAATGTTTGATTTACCCAAAAAAATTTATATTAACAGGTTGATGATGATGATGACGATGATGATGATGATCAAAAAACTAAACCGAGAATAAAAAACTTTCCTTCGCTTCATCAGATCGGGTATTCGTTTAAATTAAAAATCACAGTTTCGATTACGCGGTTTTTCAATTCTCTTTTTATATCGCGAACCATCCCCCAGTAGGCGCCCTCGAAAGAAATCACCTTTTCTTCTAACTTGACTCTTCGACCAGCGTGTAAGCTATGATAAACGTACCTAAACAGGTTTTTGTAATGGAATATTCGACTCAAAGCTTTTTCCGGCAAATTGAATCGAGCGGTGGCGATAAACCGAAGGTCTTTCAAATTGAAGTCGCCGATGTTCTCTTCGTTTTTCCATTCGAGCACAAATTTTTCCTTTAGCGCGCAATAAAGTTTCGTTTCCTCGAATTTGCGACACCTTTCGGAAAACCGTTTGAATTTTTCTATCGCCTCTCTAGGGTCTCTAATTTTGTAGAAAAATTCCTTTCGAAAATCGTTGGCTATATCGACGCTCAACTTACGGGAACAGTCCCCCAGCCCGTGACAAAGCGAACGCGTTCCTTCGTCGTCGACTAGTTCCCAAATCACGGAGAAGAAATAATTTTGAATGTTCGCGAAAGGATCTCTCGATCGTAATATAGCGACCTGACGATCGACAAATTCTCTAACCAGCAGTTCGAAAATTCTAAGCGCCACTCGTTTTTCGATTTCGTCGCGATATATATACGCCGTAAATACGGGTTTCCCCAAATTCTGCGAAACGATATCGAAAAAGAAGCCGACGTCGTTGCGCTCAGTTCCCAAGGCCAATTCGGGGGATAAAATTAGCATCCTCTTGTACGCCTCGTGACGGGGGAGATCTAGGAAAGCGAGGGCCGTCGCGCAAACCCATTTCAATTGATTTCGAACGTAATCTAGCTGGTGTTCTTCGAGCATAAGCTGAATTCCTACGCACGTGAGCGAGGCTAAATGGGCGTCATCGTGGACCACGCGCGGGTTCTTGTAAACGCAGAAAGTGCAGATCGACGCGAATACTTTGGTCCTTAAAAGAGGTTTAAGAAGATCCGCCACCTTCGGAGAGTAAACCGGGACCACCGCGTTGAATCTCGTGGTTTTGTCCAGTGACGCGACCTTTTTTTGTTTCTCGGCGGAGGCTGATGGCGCGACGGCAGCGGTGTTATTCAATATCTTTTGGCTCACTATCGGGTATATATTTTTTTTATCGCTTAGCTTCGCTCGAAGCTTCCAGGGGTTTTCTTGAGTGGCGCGGTCTATCACGGCCGATATCGGAAAACCAGTGAAGGGGAAGTACCCGAGAAATGGTAATTTCCCCAATTCCAATAACATGAGCAGTGACGCTCTAGGGTGGAGGAGCTCTTGAATCGTGGAATCGAAAGTCACGACGCACTGATTTTGGGAAATTTCCTCCTCCGGGATTTCGGATATTCTAGTCTTCAACGACTCCACTATGTTAACGAAAATGCGCTTGTCGAATTCGCTAAAATCCAACTCCGTTCTGTTCGCGAAGAGACTTAAGACCTCGTTGGAAGGTAATATCAGATCCTCGAATAAATTATATTCCGATGATGAAACTAGCGGCCCCGGCGGCAACCCGAACAAATCGAGAATAGAAGAAATAAACCCAGCGCATTCGGAATACAATCTGATCAAATCCAATTCGTGACTTTCGCCTCCGTCGGTCTTCGAAGAGCTTTTTTTCAATACAGCGCCACTGCTCATGTTATTGGAATTGGGGAAATTAACATTTCTCGGATACTTCCCCTTCACTGGTTTTCCGATATCGGCCGTGATAGACCGCGCCACTCAAGAAAACCCCTGGAAGCTTCGAGCGAAGCTAAGCGATAAAAAAAATATATACCCGATAGTGAGCCAAAAGATATTGAATAACACCGCTGCCGTCGCGCCATCAGCCTCCGCCGAGAAACAAAAAAAGGTCGCGTCACTGGACAAAACCACGAGATTCAACGCGGTGGTCCCGGTTTACTCTCCGAAGGTGGCGGATGCTCTTAAACCTCTTTTAAGGACCAAAGTATTCGCGTCGATCTGCACTTTCTGCGTTTACAAGAACCCACGCGTGGTCCACGATGACGCCCATTTAGCCTCGCTCACGTGCGTAGGAATTCAGCTTATGCTCGAAGAACACCAGCTAGATTACGTTCGAAATCAATTGAAATGGGTTTGCGCGACGGCCCTCGCTTTCCTAGATCTCCCCCGTCACGAGGCGTACAAGAGGATGCTAATTTTATCCCCCGAATTGGCCTTGGGAACTGAGCGCAACGACGTCGGCTTCTTTTTCGATATCGTTTCGCAGAATTTGGGGAAACCCGTATTTACGGCGTATATATATCGCGACGAAATCGAAAAACGAGTGGCGCTTAGAATTTTCGAACTGCTGGTTAGAGAATTTGTCGATCGTCAGGTCGCTATATTACGATCGAGAGATCCTTTCGCGAACATTCAAAATTATTTCTTCTCCGTGATTTGGGAACTAGTCGACGACGAAGGAACGCGTTCGCTTTGTCACGGGCTGGGGGACTGTTCCCGTAAGTTGAGCGTCGATATAGCCAACGATTTTCGAAAGGAATTTTTCTACAAAATTAGAGACCCTAGAGAGGCGATAGAAAAATTCAAACGGTTTTCCGAAAGGTGTCGCAAATTCGAGGAAACGAAACTTTATTGCGCGCTAAAGGAAAAATTTGTGCTCGAATGGAAAAACGAAGAGAACATCGGCGACTTCAATTTGAAAGACCTTCGGTTTATCGCCACCGCTCGATTCAATTTGCCGGAAAAAGCTTTGAGTCGAATATTCCATTACAAAAACCTGTTTAGGTACGTTTATCATAGCTTACACGCTGGTCGAAGAGTCAAGTTAGAAGAAAAGGTGATTTCTTTCGAGGGCGCCTACTGGGGGATGGTTCGCGATATAAAAAGAGAATTGAAAAACCGCGTAATCGAAACTGTGATTTTTAATTTAAACGAATACCCGATCTGATGAAGCGAAGGAAAGTTTTTTATTCTCGGTTTAGTTTTTTGATCATCATCATCATCGTCATCATCATCATCAACCTGTTAATATAAATTTTTTTGGGTAAATCAAACATTTTTATCCCAGTAAAAAATTATTTTTATTACCAAAATGTACAATCATGAATAAATAATAAATGAATTCGAGTATAAATTTATGCGTATTTTTATTTATACCACCTTCATTATTTCTCGCGTTCTTTTATTTTATACTCGGCTAAATAAACGAGCCTATTAAAAAACGTAATATCGCCATAAATTGAAGGGTCTATTTTAAGGTGTGCGGGAGAAGATTGTTTCAAAGAATCCAAGTCCTCAAACAAAGCGTCTATGAGGGATCGGCGGGAGAAGAGGTTTTTCATCTTGTGGAATATCGCGCCGCCCCTAGTAAGTAATTTTAGGCAAATGCAAAAAATTGGAGAGCCTCGGGAGTCATTCGCGCTTATTAAAACTTTCTCGATGGGGAACCTCCTATTACAGAGATCGTTGCAAAAATGAGGGAGTAATGAAACCCCCTTCTCTTCCATTTCGCAAAAATGGTCGAAATTCAATTCGAGGGTATCTAAAGTTTGTCCGATTCCGAAAATGCGGTGAAGGTTAAAATTTTGGACGTTGGGTCGATCGAGAAAGACGGTTACTTTTCGAAGGCTTGGGAAGACCTCGAGGGTATGATACAAGTCATCGCAAAAATAAATTCTCAATTCCTCTAATTTTTCACTCAACGGTAGGGGTGGTGTATCTAGGTCGTTGGCGCTTTTTGCGTTTCTTAATACCAGATTTAAAGAAGAGTTCGCGTCACACCTAATTTCTAAACTTTCGAGGTTCGGAAAAGCCTTTAAAAAATTCATTTCTAGTTCTTTATTTATCAGTAATTCGTTCAAATTTCTCCACCTCCCGTAGTCCTCGTCGGGAACCATTTTCAACTTACGAACGTTCGTGAACTGAAAAGGTTTATTCACCTTCTCGTTAGCCCCGAAAATAACGTTAAAATCGCAGAAATTCGTCATCCTCAGTTCGACGAAACCGTTATTCTCTTCGGCCTTATTTTCCAGGACGTTGTGAAACTTTTTGACGTCCCACAGAGCTAGTATTTCTTTTCCGATGACGCTATGAAAAGAAAGGCATCGACACCCGTAATTATAAGAGCGCCTGAACGCGTCACTCATGACCGATGTTAATACCACGCGAATCCCGAGGCATAAATGACAAAACGGAATTTCGATCTCGCATCGTTTGTCCCCGAGATCCAGAAGCTCGTCGAATTTTTTGTCCAATATCGAGCAATCTTCTTTCAGATATTTGAAGCGTTTCTTACTCTCGGACCCCTCGGTAAACTTCCATTCGATCAACCTCTCGCCTTCGATATCAACCGCCACGATAAAGCTCAAAAAATTTTTGCCCACGCACTTCCTACAGGGCTCGTGCGTTT
>JABUQX010019408.1:25000-27500 GCA_015478945.1 Trachelipus rathkii | reverse complement strand
CTGGGTCATGGTCGCCAACTTTATAGCTAAGGCTCTAAAATCAAAAGAAATGCTTTCGTTCGCTAGAAGAGCGACAGATCTCAAAAAACTCATGAACGAAGTCGGTTTGGTAAATACGGACCCAAAATTTGTGTCTCAGTATTCGAAAACAACGCTGAATTTCATGTTGCAGGTAGGTTAAGTAGTCATGAATGTTACTTTTTCATCCACGGATCATGCGTAAAGGAAATTAGTTATAAGTACCAACGTTAAATTATAGATTATTTTTGTAGAATACTCTGAAATAATACTTTTCATATAAAATTGACATTCGCATATTCATAAAATATCTAAGAATTTATGCGGTTACGTCTTTATTCGTATACCCCGAATTTTTTTTTTATAAAATTGACCTCTTTATTCACAGTCAGACATTTCCATTTTAATCAGGGCTGAAGAGCCAGTAAATTTTTGGCCGCCTCCGGCTCAATCAATCATTATAAAAACTCGGCTCCGGTTTCACCATTTTAAAATTGTCCCTCTCAGGCTCCGTCATTCTAATATTACGAGACTCCGACCACTCTGAATGCCTTTATTTTATTGTAATAAAAGATCATCTAGCTCCGCCTCAACTCAAAAATATATTTCCTACGACACCTTTCAAAAAATTTGTTTCTGCCCCGAGTCCACGGGTCCACGGGTCCACGGCTCCTGGTTCCGTGGTTCCGTAGCCCTGATTATAATCCACATCTGCAGAACCCTGAAATCTATCACAAGATACTTCACAAACCCAAGGAAGTTTTGCTATTCCAGAAAATATTAACATATTTCATCTACTCGCATAATTGATATATTATTATTATTATATTATTATTATTATTAATATTATTATTATTATTATATTATTATATTATAAAGATTATAATATATATATATATATTATATTATTTTATTATATTATTATATTATTATTATTATTATTATTATTATTATTATTTTATATTATTATTATTTATTATTATTATTATTATTTTATATAATATTATTTTATAATATTTTTATTTTATATTATTATTATTTTATATTTTATTATTTTATGTTATTATTATTTTATAAATAATGTAATTATTATATTTTATATAATTATCATAAAATAATATATTATTTATATTATTATTATTTTATATAAATTATTATATTTATATTATTATTATTATTATTTATTATATATATAATATATTATTTATTATTATTATTATATATATATTATCTATTATTATTATGATTATGAATTATTATATTATATATCTAATATTCTTATTATATTCTTAATATTTATTCTTAATATACGATTATTCTTATATTATTATTATTAATTATTATCTATTATTATATTATCTATTATTATTATTATTATTAGTATATTATTATATTATGTGTAATTATTATTATTATTATTTATTATTTTTTATATTATTATTATTTTATATTATTATTATTTATATTAATTATATATATTATTATAATTATTATATATTATCACTTCAATATATTTTTATTTTTTATTAATTATTTAATTATTTTATTAATTATTTTATACTATTATTATTTTATATTATTTATTACTTTATATTATTATTACTTTATATATTATTTAATTTTATATTATTTATTATTTATATATTATTATTAATTTTATATTATTATTGTTTTATATTATATTATTTTATATTATTATTATTTTATATTATATATTTTATATTTATATATTATATTATTATATTTATATTATTATTATTATTATTTATTACTATTCATTATATTATTATTATTATTATTATTATTTTAATTTATTATATTATTATTAATTATTATATATTATTTATTATTATTATTAATTTATTATTTAATTATTATTATTAATTATATTATTATATTATTATTATTATTATATATTACTTATTATTATTGTTTATTATTATTTTTATAGTTTATTATTATTATTATCTAATTATTCATTATTATTATTAATTATTATATATTATTATTATTATTATTATTATTAATATTATTATATATTATTTTATTATTATTAATTTTATTATATTATTATATTATTTTATTATTATTATTATTATTATTATTATTATTATTATTATTATTATTATTCATCATTATTTTTGTATATATTCATTACTATTATTATTATTATTATATATATATTATTATTATACTTAATTATTTATTATTATTATTATATTATTTTTATTTTTTATTATATTATTATTATTATATTATTATTAATTATTATATATTATATATATATATTATTTATTTATTATTATTATTATCATATATATATTATTATTTTTTATTTATTATATATATTATTATTATTATTATTATTATTATTATTATATATCTATTATTATTATTATTATTCTATTATTATTATTATTATTATTATTATTATTATTATATATTAAATTATTATTATTATTATTATTATTATTATCCTCAT
>JABUQX010019408.1:10000-20000 GCA_015478945.1 Trachelipus rathkii | reverse complement strand
GACCGTGTAGCACCACAAACACAACCCAACAACAACCACACACAACAACACCAAACACAAAACCCACCACCCCCAAACAAAATCCATTCCACCAACACAGAACATATGTCCTTAAAAAACAAAACCAAACCACCCCACCCACCACACACCCCCGAGCCCGATCGCCCGCAGAAGACCCCCTTACGGCCAGCCCTTGACGACGCGGACATGGAAATATGAGACAGGTAATTAACAATATATATATAATATATATATATAACGAATTTATATATTGGTTATTGTTGTACTTTGTGAAATAAGTTAATTATCTAATTATAATGATTAATTTTTCTTAATTAAAAATTAAACACTAAAAATTATTTTAAAAAAAAATCATTGAAATGAAGCAGAAAAGTATTGATACTTTTTGACTGGATTTTATTTAAAAATAATTTAGATGTTTTAATTTATATATTTTTTAGTCATAACCTTGGTAAATGTTCATATGCCATGTATTTATGGCAAAAAATTTGCCAAGGATGTAAACGTTCCAAAAATCATAAAATTTTTTCCGCTTTTTTTAAAAGATTTATCAGATATATTTTCTGATATTTTTACCTACCAAAGCAAGGCAATGTACGTTCGTCGGTGTACGGTCTCGTTTCATTTTTTTTTTTTTTTTTTTTTTTAAATAATTTAACTGTGGTAATTTAATTTGCTTTACCAACCTCTTCCCCCCTTTATTTTAAACTGACATAATCCAAACAATTACAAAACTTCAAAATTAAAAAATAAATAATAACATCATAATAAAAATATAAATTACAAAAAAATATAAATAAATAAATAAAAATAAAAAATACGAGTTCATATTTTTTACCAATTCGCAGACTGGGTAGGGAATGAGTGACAGAAAAGAATAAAGAATACCCTCATATAATAAATATATGACAGAAGGGGTAAAGGGGAACGGGGACCATCGCACCATCCCTTTATAAGTAGTTTCTTTCGAAATTAGTTATTTAAGGTAACAATTAAAATGCTTTCTTTTTTTCATCTTTCTAGCATGATGAAGCCTCAACATCACTCAACAACGACGATAAAAGCTTATCAAGCGTTAACAGTGATAGAGTGACGGAAACTGAAGATATGGTTGACTCCGAAAGCAATCCTGGAAGTCCGAACATACTTCATGTTTTGTCCCCAAGTAATTTGCAATCACTAATTGCCATCAGCACTGAAACGATTTCGAGTTTAAAAGAACATTTGGAGCCTGTAGTAGAGGAAGTTGAAGCAGAAAGGGAATTTTACGAACAAATAAACGATAACTCCCAGAACACTAGCCCGATAACACGAACAAAAGTGGAACAAACTAATGACCCATCAGACATTGATGTGTATCAATGCCAAACATCTAATTTAAGTAACATTGAAAATAGGCATTGCATACCACAAATCATTATTGACTAAGTCAATACTATGTGCCTTACCTAAACTTTATTATTAATTTTTTTAACTATCCCTTTTCAGCAATAACGATTTATATATATATATATATATATATATATATATATATATTTATATTTTTATATATATATATCATATATATATATATATATATATATATATATATATATATATATATATATATATATATATATATATATATATATATTTGATATTTTATTAAAAGGATAAAATAATGCAAGATATATTATATTAGTAATGCAAGTTATTATATATATCTATATATATATATATATATATATATATATATATATATATATATATATATATATATATATATATATATATATATATATATATATATATATATATATATATATATATATATAAAAAATAAATATATATAATATATATATATATATATATATATATATACTATATATATATATATATATATATATATATATATATATATATATATATATATATATATATATATTAGTCTAGTGATGCACCGATACCATGGTATCAGTATAGGTATCGGTGGTATCGGTCGATTTTTGAGGGTATCGGTATCGGTATCGGTAAATATGGCCGTGGTAACAGAAAAATTTTGCCGATACCTTTAACCGATACACATTTTTCTTCCAATTCATATCTATATATATTGTTTATATATATATATATATATATATATATATATATATATATATACTATATATATATATATATATATATATATATATATATATATATATATATATATATATATATATATATATATATATATATATATATAATCACTAACCATGTCCGCATTGCTGCGGGTGGGTTGAGTAGTTGAAAGGTTTTGACTTATCAACTCATTATGAAAACAGTTTGATAGGGGTTTCAGACCCTTGCTATCAGACGAGAAGAAATTAAATTTTTTACTGACTCGTCGACTTCGTGAAACACAACTTCACCACTAGAAATTAAAGTTTACAAATTTCTTCTTCTTTTATTTTGACTTAATATATTTATATGTATTTTTATAGATGTATATATATATATATATATATATATATATATATATATATATATATATATATATATATATATATATATATATATATATATATATATATATATACTATATATATATATATATATATATATATATATATATATATCACTGAATTTTTGCCTGATAATTTCCCTATCTATCTGACTTACTGTATGCTTATGTAGGCATTTTCGTTTGCATTTGTGTTTACGATCGTAAGAATGCACGAGTTTGCGTTCGTTTTTGCTAAATCTGAAAGAAATGCTTACCAAAACGCAGGAATTTATAATTCTTTAAGATTGCTATTTCCTATGATTGGTGAATTTAACACGTTCTTACGAAAATGTGTAAACAAAAAAAAATGACGGCGTGGTATTCCCGTTTGAATTAATCAATATTTCATTCAATAAAATCGGCTTTAAATCTAATTTTTAAATCGATAAACTCCATCACAATAGTTGATCCAATTTTTTGTAAAATAAACCATTTGTTATTTTTATTTCTGTTTCCGAAATCGATGGGTTCCATCACAGCAGCTAATTCAATTGTGATTAAGGAGATAGAACAGGAAATTAGTTCCAAGTAGTGGGCTGCTACTTCTATTTATCGAAGCCCACTAAAGTAAACCTCGCAAGAAATCGTGTTCGTTTTTGCACGAAACTCAGGCAATTAGTTCAGGCAATCAGGCGTCCCAAAGAAGTCTAATGGATGTTAAGTGTACGTTTAAGTGTTTTTATATATAAAGATTCCAAATTTTTAGGTTCTTCATCTGTAGAAGCATTCTGAAGAATGGGGAATTTTTAGAAGATGGTGTATTAAGATCATAGTGATCTCTGACAGCTAAATTCTCTGGGTGAGAGATAGGGAGATTAGTTCGAAATGCCCAATATTGGAGCTCGCATCTTTAGTTATTTTATAGGAAGAGTTGGACGCTTATAGTCGACATTACCAGTCGGCACATTTATATTGTAAACGTTGTGTGACCATAATAAGTTCATGGGGATGCTTTCTTTAATCATAAAGAAACTGCCAGTTGAGTTGTTGTTTATAAAAGATATGAAGAAACTTGCATTGTGGAAAGTTTTTGTTTAAGATGTTTCTAATCTGAAAGTGAAAATCATTGGATAGGGGTCCAATGTAGGGAAGCCGAGCATAAACAGTTTTGGAACATCATATGCAGTAGTTTTAGTGCGATAAGTGTTATCGAGAAACGAATAAACAAGTTTATCAAAAAGGTTAGAGGGATAAAGGCTAAAGCTAGAAAATTTACGGAGAATCAGAACAAATAACAAATGCTTGTGTATGCAGGACCTTAGACCACAATTTTATATTAAAGAGATAGAAATAAAAATTAGTCCCAAAGTAAAATTAGTGGGCTTGTGATAAATAGAAGTAGCAAGCCCACTAATACTTGGAACTAATTTCCTTAGTTCTATCTGCTTTAATCATAATTGTAATACTACGAAGTGTTTAAGATAGAATGAATTTTAGTATTTTCTTTGCTTTTAATTTGGACCGTTTTCGTTTTTGTCATTTGTGCTTACGCTCGATAAGAAATGCTCACCCAGTTTTAGCACGAATTTCCAGTAATTTCGTGCTAGGTTTACTTTTGTTTTTAAACATTTGGAATCAGCTGTTGTGATGGAGAACGTGGTTTTGGAATAAACAGAAATAAAAAAAAAAAAAATTTTATTACAAATAATTGATCAACTAAATTTGTGATAGAAGACATCATTGGAAAAATTGATTTAAAGCTTGATTTTATTAATGGAACATTCATCAATTCAGACAGGGCCTACCACGCCGACGCCGCCATCTTTGTTTATTTATTTTTGTAAAACTTGTTAGCTAAATTTGGCAAGCACGGAAATAGCAACCTTACAGAATTAAAGGAAATTCCTTAAGTTTGGTGAGCATTTCTTACTATTTTTCGGTAAGTTTGACAAAAACGAACGCAAAACTCGAGCATTTCTTACTTTTCGTAAGCACAAATGCAAAAACGAAAACGGCTTTATATATATATATATATATATATATATATATATATATATATATATATATATATATATATATATATATATATATATATATATATATATATATACTACATATTATATATATATATATATATATATATATATATATATATATACAGTAGCACCTCGCAATAACGGCGTAATTGGGACCGGACCCTCGCCGTTAAGTGAAAAACGCCGGTAAGTGAATTAAGGCTTTTTTTTGTGCCTCGCGAGTGCCTGTAAAATATATATTGAATGTGCAATAACACTAACTATAATACAATGATAGAAAGGGAAATTTACACAATGTTTACCTTTAAATAAATATTTAGTGCATACAATATATGATTTACAATTAAAAAAGAAATAGAAATATAAAATTTTACATACAAATATTTTCCTTTTGAGGATGCCACATCTTCGTCCAACCGTACAATGGATGTTGGCGAATCTTCATCATCTGAATCTACAAACAATCGCCTTCGTTTTGCAGACGGTGATAGTGTTGTAGTAGGTGTAGAAACTGAAGTTGATGGCAGGCTAGACTTTTCAGTGGAAGGTTGCGATGGTGCTCTATTGAAGAATGACCACAAAGAAGCCTGTCTTATAGAGTGCCCCATCTTCTCGAGTAGAGCTTGCTTATAACATGCAACAGCATTTGCTATGACAGCATTAACTTTTGACGATCTTTCAAAGTTTAACTTAACAAATTTATTATACAGTAAAAAGTTTGGAAAATTGAGATAGGCGTAGAGCGCACTAAGACTGTAAACAGACTGACCGCGTGAATCACAGTATGCTGCAAAACAGTTTGGCGATAGCGTTTGTTCATTCGTGCCTGATTTTCCTTCCACACAACACTGAGTAGTTAAGAGGCCGGTATTGAGGAAAATGAGTATGCGAGGCCGTTATTGCAGTGCTACTGTATATATATATATATATATATATATATATATATATATATATATATATATATATATATATATATATATATATATATATATAATTTTTAAAATATTTTATTTTTAATAAACGTGATGAATCTTAATACGCGAGTCACATTTAAACGATACGCGTCGCGAGCTACGGCCTGGGCACCGCCGCAGTGTAGAGAATAGTATGGTTTCGTTAACCAGGTGCTTGCTATATATATATATATATACTATATATATATATATATATATATATATATATATATATATATATATATATATATATATATATATATAAAAATATATTTTTGTATATAAAAATAATATATATATATATATATATATATATATATATATATATATATATATATATATATATATATATATATATATATATATATATATATATATATATATATATATATATATATATATATATATATATATATATATATATATATATATATTAAGCCATATTTATAGGGATAAAAGTATCGGTATCATTATCGAATTTATCGGCAAAATTTTTAGTATCTGTATCGGCATTGAAAGAATAGCAATTACTTATATCGGTATCGGATTAAGAGATTTTACGGTATCCAGTTGCAACATAATATATATATATATATATATATATATATATATATATATATATATATATATATATATATATATATATATATATATATATATATATATATATATACTATATATATATATATATATATATATAACATATATATATATATATATATAAATATATATATATATATATATATATATATATATATATATATTTATTTCTCTTTCTTTTTTATATATATATATATATATATATATATATATATATATATATATATATATATATATATATATATATATATATATATATATATATATATATATATATATATTAACTCTAACTAACACACATAACGACTATATATATATATATATATATATATATATATATATATATATATATATATATATATATATATATATATATATTGTAAATAAACTGAAAGTTTTTATTCTTTTATTTCCTTCATGTGGCAGCAGCAAATCAATAAAACAAAATGTTTCATATTCATATATACTTACAATCAAATTGATTTATTATAAAAAAAAATCGTGGGACGTATTGATTTAAATTGTTTTTTGTTTTAATTTGTTTAAATTACATATTTTCAAAATTGTGCCGATTTAAACTCAAAACTGTATAACGATTAATTTTAAATAAATATCGACTGCATATTACATTTCATATCAAACACTAATTTGCGATGTAGATTCGGTGTTTGAGGCCTTATGAATACTGTTATTAATGCGACATATTTTATGACAAGTTCTTATCCACAGCATACAATAAAACCAAAAGCTTTTCAAAGAATATAGTAACATTTAAGACCTAGGTTTCATAATTATAATTACTTTTAAAAGGCGCTGTCAAAGTAGAATGTTGTAAAACACACAACTCTAATAATAAGAATTATTCTCAGATATATATTTGTAGGTGTCACATAAAAGTAGAAAGGTTTTGGGAGGACGTATTGCAATTATATACCGGTTTATTATACTTTAGCTGGCCAGAGAAAGGATGAGACTGTGGAAAGGATAGTCACAAGCTCTCATCAAAGAAAGAGAGAGAGAGACAGTTCAGAAAATCAGCCTTAGGTGTAATAACGATGATGCAAGAAAAGCTATGCAAGTTGGACTGAAGGGATAACGGAGAACGAGACCGTTATTACAAGGGGAAAAGCACTAAACTTCCCCCCCCCCTTCTTTTCAAAGAATTACCCAACTGGAAATATTCAGATAAAGTGATGCATACTACTTACAAGGGCGGACGACGAACATATGCAGGGCAAGCAACTTGGGCTATGAAAAAGTTGCGAAAGTTGCCTTAGGATACCAAACTTCTTTGAAGTCTGTCTAGTGACAGCAACAATGTGACTCTTCCAAAATGATCAAACAGAAAATGTTAAGGAAAGAGGAAAGTTGGAGTAATAGTTTGAGTTGCGTTTCCAAAGATCCTGTAATAGTGTGGAAGATTAAACAGATTGATGAAGGAAGAGCGTTTTCGGCACCCTGTAAAAATAAAAACATTTTGAGGTCAGTTATTCCAAGGTCATCCTCATAGCATCAATTATTAGCGGTTGAGCGAGATGATTTTCGAAATGGTAAAGAGTAATAGAGAGCAGAGTCGTTGGCATAAGAATAGATAGATAGGTGGTTACATTATATCTTATAAATGAAAAGTAGAAATAATAGGTTAGATATAAAACAAAAACTTAAGAGTCGCGACTATTGCAAAACTTAAGGGAACAATGATCAACTTCAACAGGTGATAAGAAGCAACAGGGAAGGAAATAAGAGAAATATCAATACCAAGAGAGGGGAAAGTTTAAAAATAAATATGTGCACAGGAAATGATTCAACTTCATGCCGAAATGCTGAGGAGAAAATGATGAGCAAGTGGAATAAGGAAAGAGTATCACTTACTTGATGAACGTCATTAACGGAAGACATACTGATGTTCTGAGACGAAATAAAAAAAAATTAGAAGAATTAAGATGTTCCAAATCTTCCAATTTAGGAAAATAATTGAAAGCTTTATTAAAGACATACTTTAATGCAGCTTGAAAGGTTCTTTTTCCGAACAGGTTGAATAAACGGCTGCTATAGCAGAAAGAAAAACTCAAGGGAGAGGCTAAACTATCTACCAAGACGATGTAAGCATGGAAACGCAAGTTTTGAGACACACAATTGGGATATCGTCAGGAACATACGCTTTCTTAGTGCCAAGCTCAGAGAAAAATTAGTATATAAAGTGTGGGTTAGATTTGGTGTCCTCGTATAAAATTACTTTTTGTGTGCAGGTTACTTTTTCTCTTTCAATAAGTTTTGTTTTTAAGGCTGTCTGCGTTTGCATATGCCAAGTTAAAGGTAGACACTCAATCTTCCAAAGAGAGTAAACTTCATGCTCATCTGAGTAGGAAGCAGAGTCCCTATACGAGTAAGTCATTGGAATGTGAATTCAGTCATTCTCCTTCTAAAACCAGCATTTTAATTTTCTTTTCAAGTGTTCCTTTTCTTTCGTTGCTAATGTTCTTCAGGGTACTAATAACAAACATTTTACTTTAGTTTCTAAAACAGTGCCATAAAGCTCGTCAATACATTACCACCAAAAAACGATATATAACTATTTAGAGCAGCAATCAATTGCCCTAAAACACATTTCGGTAATACTAATATTGCAGGTTGCCAAAAATGAATGATATAATGGATAACTACCATCAGTTTTTTTTTGTGGTAACTATGTGACGCATTTCAGATTTTTCATGGCACAGCAAGCGGTCTGCTCAACATATGGTTGCAAGAGAATAATGGAAGAACCTCTTAGTAAAATTACGTGGAAAAATTATAGAAATAATGGATAATCATAATCTTGACACTTTCGAAAAGAAATCTAATAAAATCTAATCTGCATTAAAGGCGAAGAAGACCCGGTCACAGAGAAATACCAGAGAAATCATGGCAATGAATTCGAGTCATGTAGTTATATCCGATTTTCGGACATTGATGTGGGAATACGCTATCAACAAGATTTTTTGACGAATAGATCCTAATTCAGGAAATACAAGGAAGCTACTACTTTTGTTCAGAATAGTGTAATAATTTTAATTTTTAGTGATAAGGATGAAATATTATTAGTTAAGGCCTAGTGAATAATGACAATTACTTCTTGAATTGGGCCCTGCTCATATAAATATGTATGTATGTAAGAGAGAGAGAGAAAGAGAAAAAGAAAAAAAAAAGAGAAAAGAGAAAGAGAAAAAAAAAAAAGAGAGAGAGAGAGAAAGAGAAAGAGAAAAAAAAAAAGAGAGAGAGAGAGATTTTGCAGAGTGTAAAAGGAGGGGTTTGAAAGTAAACGTAAATAAGAGTAAGGTTATGGATATGCGTGAGGACAGTCCTCTGAGGTTATGTTAGATGGTGAACAGCTGGAACAATGTCCAAGTTTAAATATTTAGGATATATGTTGGATGATAAGGGAGCGGATGATGCAGAGAGTAGTAGGAAAGTTGTGAATGGCAGGAAGGTGGGTAGTGTAATTAAATCGTTGGTGTATGGAAAGGGGCCAAGTCTTAGAGTGCGCTAGGGTCTTACATGAGGGTATGTTGTTACCTGTGTTAATGTATAGTATCGAGCCTATGGTCTGAAATAAGAGGTATAGATCTAAAGTACAATGTGCTCAGATGGACAATCTTAGAAGTGTGCTAGGTGTGAGAAGAATTGATAGAATGAGGAATGAACGTATTAGAGTTGTGTGGTGCGAAGAATAAATGAAAGTACGTTGAGATGGTTTAGATATGTGGAAAGGATGGATGATAGTCGGTTGGTTAAGCTGATGTATAGTGGTGAGTGTGCTGGGAATCGACGGGCGAAAAAGTGGATTGAGTCAGTAAAGAAATGCCTGGAGGAGGGAAATGTGCTTGGCAGAGGCAAGAAGAAAGGTGCATAATAGAAGTGAATGGCGGAGTTTTGTGAGGGTGTAT
>JABUQX010019408.1:0-5000 GCA_015478945.1 Trachelipus rathkii | reverse complement strand
GGACAAGGTGAAAAAAACACTCAGCAGGATGTGCTTTGAGTATGGTGTTATATGGGAATGCAGAGATAGTTCTTTGGGTTAATTGAGTATGAATGTTTGATAATGTCTGGAGGCGTGGGGAGGGGGGGGAGGTAGCGTGTTGTATATGTAAGAAAAGTATAACGCTGGTGGGATTTTCTTCTTCTTTGTGCAGAGGGTTGTTGCTGTTTGATGCAGGGGGTGGTCAGTTGAGAGTGATTTAGTGTAAAAATGACAGCCTATCATGTGTCAAGATGGGCTTTCATGGGAAGAACCTTTGTTTCGGTTAGAAGGTAGTGAATGGGTGTTGAGGGATGGCAGCCTGTTATTTTCTTTAGAGCTTTGTTTTGTACAACTTCTAATTTCCGAATATTAAACTGATATTGCATTATGACATCGAATCCTAGTGTGAACAGAAAGAAACTCAGGAAACTGCCCTGCGGAACTCCCTCCTCCAGAATGAAGTGTCTGGAGAGGATTGACCCCCAGAGGACTAGGGTTTGAAGAAAGGGAAAGCTGCTGACGAAGGCCGAGGGAGTTAGTTTTATAAGAATTCCATTACTCTATATCTTGTTGTATGCTTTTTCGTGGTAAAAAAAATATGGTAAGTGTCAATTTATTTGTAGAAAAAGTTTCCTGAACGTCATGGTCCAATCCATGAAGCGGATTCGTAGTAGAGTGGTGTTCCGAAAAGCAAATTGAAAAGTAGAGAAGGTTTCTAGAGACTCGAGGGTATGGATAAAATGAGAGGCAACCATTTATTCCATTCTTACATGTATGACAAGTTAGTGATATTGGTATACGATTGTCAACGTTTTGCTGGTCTTTCCCTGGTTTAGGAATAGGGCAATATGCACAGTTAACCACATTTATGGAAACGTGTTTTCCAACCATATCCAGTTGTAGAGAGATGCCCAAGAAAAAAACCTGTCGCGGATCATGGCATGAGATATTATCCTGTTCAAGGGCCCCATCCTTTCAAGCAGACAATGCAAATAGAAATTCGGCCAAGGTAAATAGATGGTTATAGGGGAGATCTGTTCCAAATATAGGAGAGGTGTCAGGTAGTGCGTGATGATCGTATTCTTTAAAAGGCCTCTGGGTAATTAGAGACATTTCACAATTTGGCAAAACTGTACCAAAAGATGTCTGCAACAGGGCCAGGGGCCAAAATAATGTCAGTTACATTGGGGCCAAATTTTATTACTATTGGAGGAGATGCATTGTCTCTTCGAAAAGTAAACACAAAAATTGAAAAAAAGCAATTATGAATAATTAAAATTTAATCCTCTGTGTAGCAGTCTGCGTTTAATCTTCCTGCGGGCAAGAATTAAACCTCGGCTGCGAACACGTTGGTGACGCTGGCTTGGGATAGCCGGCTTTAAAGTTCGATTTCCAGTAGGCCCCTCCGTTACCCTCTGAAATGGGGATAAAGCACTTTAAAATTTTTTTTTTTTTTTTTTTTAAATTTAAATCAACTTGGGGGTAGTAATAATAATAATAATAATAATAATAATAATAATAATAATAAATAAACACAATAATAATAATAATACATACATATACACACACACACACACACACACATAATAATAATAAATAATTATTTATTATTATCTTCCTTCTTCCTCCCCAAGACTGGGGGTAAGGTGCGTGACATGCATCGGAAAAGAAAAGCAGTAGAAGAATATGACACAAGTCGAAAAGAAAGTCCAGCCTTACCGCCCCCTCTATACCTATTAGTGAGAACTCGTCGCAGTCAGAAAACCACCTTAGAGCTTCACGGGACCGCGACGGACCCTCACTATGGCATATCGTCAAGTGGATGATCCCCCGGGCCCAGGTGGGCCACCACAACCATACCCCCCTGAAAAAAACTCCGTTCACTCCTATTATGCACCTTTATTCTCGCCTCTGCCAAACTCACACCTCTCTTCTTCAGACATTCGTTCACTGACTCAATCCACATTTTCTTTGGTCTCCCAGCCGGTCGATTCCCAACACTCTCACCACTATACATCCGCTTAACCAACCAACTGTCATTCATCCTTTCCATATGACCAAACCATCTCAACGTACTTTCATTTATTCTCTCATTTACCCCTTTCTTCACACCACATAACTCTCTAATACGTTCATTCCTCATTTTATCAATTCTTTTCACACCTAACACGCCCCTAAGATTGTCCATCTGAACACGTTGAACTTTTAGATCTATACCTCTTATTCCAGACCATAGTCTCACTACTATACATTAACACAAGTAACAGCATACCCTCATGTAAGACCCTAGCGCACTCAAGACTTAGTCCTTTTACGCCCACCAACGATTTAATTGCACTAGCCACCTTCTTGCCATTCAAAACTTTAGTACTACACTCTGCATCATCCATTCTCTTCTCATCCAACATATATCCTAAATATTTAAACTCAGACACTTGTTCCAGATGCTCACTATCTAACATAACTTCACATCGAGGACAGTCCTCACCTACAACCATAACCTTACTCTTATCTACGTTTACTTTCAAATCCCTCCTTTTACACACCCTGCCAAATCTCTCTTAGATTCACCACACAAAACCAAATCATCCGCATATAATAGGTTGGGCACCCTCCACTCACCTTCATTCTCCATCATTCTAACACCAATTTCTGCCACCCCCATCTCTAATTCTTTCATAACCCCATCCATATACAAATTGAATAACCAAGGGGACATAACACATCCCTGCCTCACTCCGCTATTAATATTAAACCAATCACTTTTGACACCATTTATTCTTACACACGCTTCACTATCATCATACATACTTTTGATTCCATTCAGAAGCCTACCACCAACACCATACATTACCAATAATAATAATAATAATAATAATAATAATAATAATAATAATAATAATAATAATAATAATAATAATAATAATAATAATAATAATAATAATAATAATAATAATAATAATAATAATAATAAAACATATGGATAAGAGTCCCAGCTCCCTTTAGAAACCTGGATTAGCTTAATTGAAACAAGATCTACAGCTTCGTATATAATTTGAAATAGTGCCAGTTATTTCACTCTCCTTGTGAGAGTTTTCAAGTACTCAGAAATCTGTTCATCTAATGCTCTTTAAAATTATGTTTGACTCAGAGTTCTTTTGCTAATATTTTTGCATTAGAATGAACTCAAAACAAAAGAATTATTTTATACAACATTTGAAAAAAATTAGAATTTAAAGGTAGATTATTATCAAACAAAGACTATTTTGAAGACATCATTCTAAACCATAGAGTTCTGCATAGGATTGTGAGCTTGTCATCTTATTGTCTGACTTGGATACCATTTCTACTCAACTTCTATTCCACCTGTAAACAACCGCAATTCACCAATCCGTTCATGGTTTATGGCTTCCACTTTCTGACACCACCCCATATATACAATACTCCGTTTAACATATAAATAAAATAAATGCAAAGCAGGTTGTACAAAATCAGTTGAAACAAATATACTTTTAACCCCACATTTGACTTTCCTTTTAAACCAAAAATGCTCACAAGGATTGAGATCACGACACTGCAAGGGACATTGGATTACATTTAATCGTATGCATTTTCGATAGCACACCACGTGAGTACAAAAAGATTAACATATTTATGGATTTGAATATTGGTCTGGAGTAAGTAAGTAAATTCCAAGTATGTTTCTGCCAAGAATGGATGCAGCTTCTCTTGAAGCTCTAGGAATATGCAAAAAAAGGCCCTAATTTGTAGTGATTAAACACGCCCTAAAACAGGGTTGGGGAAACTCCGGCCAGCGGACACATTTGCGCCCGCCACCTCACTTTATTCCGCCCGAATGTTCTTGTTTTCGTATGTACAAATAATATAATATATTTGTACATACGAAAACAAGAACATTCGGGCGGAATAAAAAGCGGTGGAGGGCGCAAATGCGCCCGCGGGCTGGAGTTTCCCCACCCCTGCCCTAAATCATACTCTTAAAATAATTAGATTGATTAAATACTTTCAAGATCATTGCAATGAGATCATTTTGCCCCATTGATATAGATTTACCATTTATAAAAGCTGAATAAAAATATCTTCATTAAAATAAAAAAAAAGACTTCTTATAAAAGAAACCCGACTTAAACTTATTCAAAGTTCATTTAATCTACATTAAAAATGACCAACTCTCATTTCTGGTTCCTATTGCTTTAACTTGTCCAATCGTGTTAGTTCATATGATTTCTTGCAAAAAAAAAAAAAAATTATCCTTTATAATCCTTTCATTTCTCTGTTCTGACATCTAATATTAAAAAACTTTGTTCCATGTTTACAATTTATTCTCTAGCAACACTTAATACAGCTACCATGCTTTCATCATTTAATACCCCATATTCGTAATATACCTTTACAATACACTTAAACATTCATCTTTCTTTCTCTTCATCCGAAGACTATCTTTTTTCGACTGTTCAATTTTGGCATTTCTTTTGTCAAGGGCTTCTTTCTTGAACTCTTTCACATTATCCTGCAATCATTCTCCTCACATAGTTTTAAAAAAGTTTTGATCAACTGTTTTTCTATCCTTTGCATCTCCTTCCCTATTGTATTTCCAATTATTTCCCTTATACTGTATATGTAGTTTAAATTTTACATGACAATATTTCCTTACAATTTGAACATTTATATTATATACTTTCTTTATTAATTTATAGATGAAAAAGATCCTAAGCTTAACATTATCCTTAAGTAAATAACGGGAAAAATTCTTTAATTAACAATTATCTATACTCTTCAACACTCTTTCCAGCTGCCTCTTTTTTAACATATATAACCTCACACTGTTTTACTTTCAAGCACTACTACATATATTTTTAACCCATATAATTTTCTTTACGGTTCAAATCATTCAACAGCATACTAGCCACTTTTTCGCTTTATTTTTTCCTTTAAAATGAGAAATGTGAAGTTCAAAA
>JABUQX010019407.1:25000-32594 GCA_015478945.1 Trachelipus rathkii | reverse complement strand
CTAGTATACTTATGGTACTCTTGTGTTTAAAGACAGTATTAACTACACACATACCTCTCCCTCCAGAATCGTACTCACCTTCCTACCAATTCTCATTTTCTCGCTGACCCCCCAAAACCACCCTGTTAAATTAGACATCCTTTTTTTGATCATAATATATATATATATATATATATATATATATAATATTATATTATATATTATATATATATATATATATATATATAATATATATATATATAATATATATCTATAACCCTGTATATATAAAATCCGTATTAATAGTCAATATTTAGGCCAGAAGGGGTATTGGTAATTTAAAACACCTTTAATATACATAAAAGAGGTAATTTTAATAAAAACACAAAAAAAAAAACATTTTGTTTTTAAAAAAAAACGTTTTTTTTTTGCAAAAAAAAAAAACAAAATTAAAAAAAAACCGTTTTTTTCAAAACCTCTATATATATATATATATATATATATATATTGAACATACATCATTTTATATTAATATATATATATATATATATATATATATATATATAATATATATATATATATATATGATATATATATATATATATATATATATATATATATATATATATATATATATATGAATTATATATATATATATATCTATATATATATATATATATATAATATATTATATATATATATATATATATATATATATATATTATTATATATAATATTATATATATATATATATATATCTAAATATATATATGGTCAGCCTCTAAAGAGAGCCACAATCCATATCTCAAAAACTACAACAGCTACCAGGAAAAGGAAAACATTGCTGGAATAATTTTTAGTACGGAAAAATCTAAAAAAAAACTATAAAAAACATCAAAAACTACAATAGCTATAAGGGAAAAGAATACATTTTTTTGGAATCCTGGTAAAATTTTAGTTAGAAATGTAAAAAAAAAAAAAAAAAAATTAATAATTATTATAGTAATATGAGTAGAAAGCCTATTTAAAGACTTTTTATACGTTACTCATTAAAATAAATAGACTTTCTAGTAAATTTGCTTTTTTTTAACTAAAGAATAACCCAGGGTATACCGCACCGGATGGGCACGGAGTCGGGGTTCTCTGCGGCTTCCGGGGAAACTAACGGGGTAGCGACTAAATTCCCCCCTCCGGGGTAGGGTCCCCGGAATCCCCTCTCTTTGGTATTTGGGTGTCGCCGGGGTTCCTCCGCCCCTCCCCTAGGGTATGGAAAACGTCCCCCTGTGTTGCCCGTCGGCTCGAGCCCCCTACATTGCCGTGTAATACCTTTACAAATAATATATATATATATATACTATGTCCCAGCTCCCCCCCAAAAAAAATAGCCAATTTTTGTTTAATTCTTTTTTTTTTTACATTTTGCTAACTAAAATTTTACAAGGATTCCAAAAATGTATTCCTTTTCCCTGTAGCTAATGTAGGTTTTTTGAGTATGTTTTTTTTTTTTTTTTTTTACAGTTTTCCCCACCACTCACGGGAATTCCAAAAATGTATTTCATTTCCCTGTAGCTATTGTAGTTTTTGAAAACATAAATAAATATTAAAATATAAAAAAATAAAACAAAAACATTAAATTATAAGCAACAATCAACTTCTGACGATAACCATTAAAAAAAAACTGAAAAAAAGCATTTTAAAAAATAATAATGACAGTGAAGCTCCTTTTCTTTTCTTTTCTTTTCTTTTCTTTTCTTATTTTTATAATTCGTAATAATTCCAAGAGCTAACCAAATTATTTAAGGACATAATTTTCAGTCAATTGAACGAGGAACTGCATCCATATATAATATATATATATATATTATATATTTTTTTACATATATATATTTAAAATATTTATATAATATATATATATATATATATATATATATATATATATATATATATAATATATATATATATATATATTATATATTAATATATGATGATGGTGGAGGGATTTTTGAACATAGACGCATTTGTTACACTGTCACCCCACATCATCCAGTTTAAAATACTTTTATTCCCCACTAAATAATACATAGTTTATGCTTATATAATAAGTATTAATACATAGAATTTATATATATGAGAAAAGGGCTAACTAGGGGGACGTTTCGTCCATTGAGCCCAAATAATATAAATAATAATCCATAATAATAATAAAAAATAATAATAATAATAATAATATATAATTAATATAATAATCATAATAATAATAATAATAATAATAAAATAATAATGAATAATATATAATAATAATCAATAATAAAATAATTAATATAATAATAAATTTTAATAACTGCAATAAGATCATAATAATAATAAAATAATAATAATAATAATAATAATAATAATAATAATAATAATAATAATAATAATAATAATAATAATAATAATAATAATATTTCTAAAAACTGCAATAATCAGCCATTTATTATTTTAACATATGATTTTGTTGCTTTTTCAAGCCTCCTAAATGAATTTCTGTCTACAGAAGAAATTTTCTTTAGTATTATCCTGGAATAAAACAAAACTATTGATTTACTAACAGTACCAAGCTTTCGTCAGTACACTTCGGACATTTTCAAGGAATAGTTTTATTTTTTTCTGTTTTATAAACATGTAGAATATAAATATTCTTTTAAATTCTAACAAAATAAATAGACAAATTATTATATTTTAAAAGTTAGAAAGTTAAACCTACGTTGACTTTTTTTTATTTAAAAATTTTAAAAAATTTTGGACATTTCATTATATTTTATGTTTATTACTGGTTTATGATTCCTTAAGAGCAATGATTTCCCTTAGGCGCAATTCATAAAAATCTTTCTTTTCTTGTTATGATGGAGAAACCCCTCTTTTGTGCTGTTATCGGGATTTTTTGTGGTGTTCTTCCTTAATATGTTGAAAATATTTTACTCGGCTTATACTTATGCTGCGACATTCCTCATATTGAGGGTATTCGTTGTGTATCCATATAAGCGGCGTTACATTCACTTTCAGAACATTGAAATCGGTACACAACGTTAATACTCTCACCATCCGAAAGCGCTTCACGAGTAGAGAAGCACGAGCTCAGTTCTCCAATGGCTTTATAGTAAGATCTTAATATAACGTTTCTTCCCGTCTTTTGCTTTTAATAGTTCTTATAAAAATTAATTTCAATATATTTTCTTCCTTTTTTTTCTAACTAATATTGTCAGTTTTATAATATACCAAGAGCTTATCTTTTTCATTTTCACTGACCGCATTGGCGACTAAATTATTTAAAGTGTACTTTATAGTTTTCTATAATATACTGTGGGAAGTTATTCGTTTCAGATTTTTGTTCATTCTTTAATTTCTTATCAACAAGGGTCCAATCGACAGATATCTTTTAACGCTTGTGAATCAAAGTCGTTAGGTATAAATTTTGCCTGTTTAGAGAAGTGAAGGAGTCGAAATTCAAATATGTTCCTTTATCTGTAGATTTAACGTAGACACTTCTATCAATTTTTCCCATCCTCTTTAATTTTAAGGTAATGTCTAAGAAATTAATATGGTTATATTTTTTGCCCTTTCAAAAGTAAATTTCAAACCACTGAGATCTTCTATTTTGGATTTGAAGCTCTTGACATGTTCTGGGTCTTAAATATTACAAAGGTGTCGTCTACGTATCGAATGTAAAAATTAGAATTGAATGGGGCATTTTCATTAAAAAAAAATTTTGGTTTCTACTGATGACATGTAGAAATCTGCAAAAGTTGGTCCTAAAGGTGATCCCATTGAAACACCATTATTTTAAATGTATGTCTTACCATTGAAGCTAAAAGGTGTTTTCGTAATACATATATAAAGTAAACTTTTGAGGATGTCTTCATTTATGGATGGTGGTGGTTTTATTTCATGATGATAAACATTTTCTAACATTATGTTAATAGTTTCAGATATAGGAACATTCGTGAAAAGACTTTCAACATCCAAAGATATAATTTTGTTAACATCGAAAGAACTAATGTTGCTTAGTTTTTCCAAAAATTCACCTGTTGATTTAACTATTAATTTTTCGTTAAGATATAGTCTAATTAGGTTGTTTATATATTTTGAAACATCATGAGTCACGGTACCAGTCATACTTACTATCGGTCTTAAGGGTGGGTTCTCAGTGTCTTTGTGAACCTTTGGTAGGCCATAGAGGTGTCCATTATTGTATGATCCAATTCTTCTTATTTTATGTTTAATGTTAATGTCCGTGATCTTGCTTGCAAGGCAATTAATGATCTTTTTAACCTCCTCTGTTTGACTTTTTAATCATGGGGTGAATTTTGTTTTATCACTAATGATGGTGGTGTTTAGCTTTTTAATATAATAATCTTCTTTATTCATAACTACTACCCCGCCTCCCTTCTCAGGTTTTTGTATAACTATGTCGTTGTTATGTTTAAGGGATTTAATAGCATCTTTTAATTCGTTGTTTAAAGGATCTTTAAAAGCTTCTTTAGGGAAATGTAATCCAAAGGTTTTTAATTTAGTTTTAAAATCGTCTTCATTGCTAATTTTTAATTCTTCTTTCCTTGCAAAGTTTTTTATGTTCGTATAAAGTTTCTCAACCTCAATCTGTTTGTTAATTAAGTTACCCTTTTTCTTTATACCTAAGTTTAACCCCAGTTCTAATAATTCATTTTCCTTTTCGTTTAAGGTATAGGTAGATATGTTTAAAATTTTCGAATTATTAGTCTTGAAGAAAATGTCTGCTCCATAAATCTTTATGGGGCAGACAAACAACGTTTGATAAAAATTAAAAATATTAGCTTAGCATTTTAAACGAGAACTGGACTTCGAAGAAATTAAACAACACCAACATTCTGATAAGTACCTTAGCGAACTGATGCCGAAGAAAGAAATTTTTTATAACAAAAAGGAGATAGAATTAATTGTCGATGTCTCGTTAAACTTTTCGCGAGTTTTGTGCCTGAAGACACTGTGCAGAAACTAATCAGCGAATACCATAATAAAGGACATTTATTGGTGAATAGAACCCTTCTTTGTATAAAAAATGAATTTGTGTTTCAGCACATGCATAAAAAGATAAAACAGTTTATCCGCACGTGCTCAGCATGTCAGAAAAATAAAACGGTACCCGTTATATGTCCTAATTACGATGTTTTTAAAGAAGTAACGAAGAGGTTTGAAGTAGTCCATGTGGATATTCTTAAATTACCTAATGCGCGAGGATACAAATATTTAATTACATTAATAGACCGCTACAGTAAGTATTTGTTTGCAGTGCCTCTCAAATAAATAAATTCGGGAGAAATATTGAATGCCTTCATTCCAAAAGCTATTTACTTCTGTTTGGAATTCCTCAGTATTTAATTTCCGATTTAGTTAGAATTTCATTAGTCGTCTGTTCGATGGAAGTCGTCAGGACAGTGGGAATTGGTTCACCGGACTACTTGGCTGCGCAAATCCGTTGGGGCAATGGCCCATTGAAAGTGGCAACATAGGAATGTGCTAGCTTGTATGAGTAGATGCATGTTGCCAAGAAAATGATTTAAGCGCCTCGACTGGCCGAGCCTCTTAACTTTGGTGTTGTTCACTCTGAGACACACACCGAAACAAAGGAAGGTATTCAGCCCTGCAAAACTTTGATGTTTGGCCAGATATATCCAATTACCGAAGGTGGATTAGTTGATCCTGCTCGGAGGAAACGGCACCTATAGAATGATAATGCATATGTTAAAAAGCTAGCCGCCTTCTAAGCGCAGCGGCTGGCTCCCACACACCAATTGATAAAAATCGACACGTCTTGGTGCCAAAATTGCAAAATCAAAATTTGTCATGGTACCGGAGACAGTTTAATGTCGGGCAAATTAGCCTGCTCGCTATTGTCGGCCCTTTTAAAGTTATAAAAGTTAATAAACAGAACGTACTTATCGAAAAAAATGGGAAGCCTCATTTAGAAAATTTAAGAAACGTTCGCATATATTTATAACTTGGTAGATTTAGAAAGAGAAAATAACACCTAAAAAAAATGCTAATCCTTTTTTTCTTTCAGACCTTTTTCTTTCAGATGGTAAAAACGCCTAAGGTAAAGGTGTTACATAGAAATGATTAAAAAGGGTTGCCTCCAGTAGCGAGAGCTATTATTGTAGGTGAAAATTAGTTTTTTACCTCTCTAACTCTTAGTAGCCACTGTTCCCTCATATCCTAACTTTTTAAAGAAAAATTGTCAGAAGTGGGTGTTGAACAGGCAACCTTTAAGAAACCATTATGTACCGTTAATCGTACATACGTATAAAGACTTTATAAAGCGAAATAGTAATTTGCAAACCCACTACCGTATAATAGGATTAGGAATTTCTGGATGCACTGCTGTAAGATTATTCGCTATACAAAGAAAGTCGCTGTATGTTCGAAAAATAATCGTTTCGTTCTTTTTTTTTTTTTTTTTTTTGTATATTATTTTAAAGGTCACCAAGGTGACTGTCCCCAAACGACTGGCCAAACTGGCAGAGAAGTCAGTAAGAATAAAGAGCGCGGAGAGGGGCAAAACACATTTGGACACTCTCTGGGCTTCTAAAAATGATACTGTTAATTGGAGTCATATTGAAAGTGTTTGAAAAAATAACATTTTTATTTTTGAACAATAGTGAATCACTTAATTTGTTGCATGTGAAGAATAGTCATTAGAAGTAATAATTAAGAGAAATAAATTTAAAAGATTCTGCATTACAAAACCATCTTATTTATTTGGCTATATTCAATATTGATCTCTTAAAATTAGGCGCCAATTAAACTTTATAGAGATCAGTCTTGTATTATATATATATATAATATATTATATATATATGATATATATATAATATATATATTATACTTATATATATATATATATATATAATATATATTTATATATAATATATAAAAAAAAGCAATATTATGTTAATATTAGTAAATAATTTATATAAATGATAATGTAATTAGTTAAATTAATTAAATTAGTGACACCTTATTTATACATTTATACGACACCAGGATTACAAGATTATGATAAAAAAAAAATAAATAAATAAATAAATAAATAAATAAATAAATAAATAAATAAATAAATAAATAAATAAATAAATAAACAAATTAATTAATTAAATAATAAACAAAATTAATTATTAATTAACATATATATATAATATATATGATATATATAATATATATATATATATTGACAAAGTTTACTTAGCGGCCACACGGAACGGGAGTTCAGATCAAAAAAAAAATTCGCAGGTAGCCTCTCTGATACATAAATAGATGTTCTAGGGGCTAAATGGATTCTTTTTTTCTCCTATGTTTTAAGGGTAAAATGATGTTAGGTTAGGTTAGGTTAGGTTAGGTTAGGTTAGGTTAGGTTAGGTTAGGTTAGGTTAGGTTAGGTTAGGTTAGGTTAGGTTACTATAGGAAAAATCATTTCGTATAAAAAAAAGGTTTAGTTGCCCTTAAAAAATCTATTCTCCTTTTACGTTTGACCGCTGAACAATTAATTTCAATAATTTTATTCAATTAAAATGTCGCGTAAGAAACTAGATCCAAAAAACAG
>JABUQX010019407.1:0-20000 GCA_015478945.1 Trachelipus rathkii | reverse complement strand
TATTATTTGTTCATTTGCAAGTATATGAGATTAGTTACTTATCATAATTTATAAGTGTAGAATTCTTTATCAGCTATTAAAGTTAACGATCTTATTCCGTTGTTATATATACAATAGTAGTCAGCTGTGACACATAAATATTGGATATATTATAGTAAGTATGGAGACTTATAGCTAGCCTTTATTAGGCCGAATTTTATATCGCAATGCAGAAAGATTACGCTTGAATCATTGTGAGTATGTGATATATGATCTTGTCCTATTTGGTTTTTTTTTATAGATATCTTTATGGGACTTGTAATGAGGTGGTACGCTACCAGCATATTTAATGTTTTGTCCTGAACCTTAGTGTTTATGTAGTATACAACGGATGTGAAGGTTGGCTCTTGCGAAGTGGTTTAGGTTATCGAATTCTTTTAGTTATTAATCGGAGGTAGTTTTGGATGTCTTGTGTCTGAAAACTAAATAAATATCCTTGTGAAACATTTTCCTCGGGAAGTGGTTGAATAACTATCTTGTAGAGAGCAAAATCAAAGTTAAGTATTAAGTTAGATACGACGGAACATTGTATCTTTATTGGCGTAACATTTTCTTGAGTACTTGGGTTTATTTAGTTTTCAATAGGTCTTAATGGAATAATTAGTGTGAAATAGATGTCTAAGGATGTAATTCAATTTCACTGTCGTGGTGATTGGTAGCTATCTTTCATAGGTTTAGATGTTGGAGTCATTAATTCAAGTCGAATTTTGTGTCGTGGTAATTGGGAAGGAATTAGTTTTTCTGAAAATTCGCTGAATGCAGTCATTAAAATTAGCATCAGCTGTCAGATAGGTTGTAGCACGCATAAAGTTTAAGTTTATGGTTCACGTATGCAAGTTGGATGGATGGTGGGTTTTTAGTTTTTTTCTGCGATAGAGTGCAGAACTTTAATGGATTCTGTATGATTTCCAAAAAGACAGTATCATTCACTTAATAGACAGAATAGCCTTTTATAGTTCTGAGTATAATAAAGAACACGACTTAATATTGTGTTTTTTTGTAATAATTTATTTAGATCTCGATTACTATTTCCAAATTAGAAAGTTAAGAAGTTATATACCTTTACTACAAGATCAATAACTTCTCCGCCTACTGTGCTTAAGTTGGTGTTGGATGTTGTGCTGTATATATGTGGTTTATGTTAGTTATTTATGATTGTAGAGTATATTTATGTATTTTTTGAGAGGCGATACTAGTGTTTTTTAGATTACAATCCCGGCTTTGTATTCTAACTTCATCACGGTGAAATACTTCACCATCTACCGAATGTTTTCGTTAACATCGTTATTCAGCTCAGACTATTCAATTAATCAAGGCTAATGAGTATGCAAAGAAATAGCTGTATGGGATTCGGATCTATTGATCCTTTTATTAAACTCTGACAGATTTATTGCTTTCGGACGAGAATTATCGAGTAAGATAACGGATACTATCGTAAGCTTATAGATCACCGTGTGTCTATACAACGACAGCATTGGAAGTAAAGTTTTAGAGTTTTCTTGCGCTTGTTTGTATTCCGCGCGTGATAGTCTCTATTGTGAGAGGAGATCTAAAGACCTTATCCAAGCATTTCGTAAGACTCAGTCTTTCATATTGAGTTGTCTATATACACTCGATTTGCACTGTTATCTTGCGGTCAGCGACTTATCTTCGCAAGCGGTCCTGACTGCGCCGATTGTGTGGTTGCTATAGAGAGGGATCCTCGCGTTTGTGGTCCCCCTTGCGGAGTTGTACGGGTTCAGCTCTTCTGAACCCAGAGACCCGCACGCACTTTGAGTGTTGGCGAAGGGTCAAATATACATTCCTCCAGGATGTTATGTCTGATTTATTAGGTTCCTCTCATTTTCTCACTTAGTAACTTAAGTAGCCCAAACCCACCAGAGAAGAGAGAATTTATTTAGAATACAATAATATAGTACTCTTGCTCCTATACTATACGGTCGGTCATTAACTTAACATAATATTATGTTTATACTATTTTTTATTACTCACCCTGTTAAACCCCATCCACGCTCACGGGCAAGCCCTATTCCAATTGCGAGGGCAGTGATTAAACATCACAACCAACCTCTTAATCTTAGATCGCAAATTTACCGTGCAGTATTGACATCCTAGATATGACGCGTTGATTGAGTCACTGTCATAAAGTTGTAGCGTAAGATATAATATGAAGTAGGAATTGATCAGCTATTACGATATCGACCTGAGATACAGATAAGACAATTGGTACAGATAAACAGACACCATCGCAGCTAGTCCATCAAATAAGGAGGCACCGGCTGCACGCAGGTAAACCGTTAGTTCTGGAGTAGCTCGAATTTAAGATATACAATATTACACAAAGATCTTTCATGTGCGCGCACAGATATTTTTCCTTGATGCGTACATATGAGTTCAGGGGTACTTACTTTAAAATCGAGTCAAGGTGCGCTAAACAGCGTCGTGAATAGTCTCACTCTTCCAGCGGTCACTCTGCTCACTTCTGATCTCGCTGCATCAGCAATTTGGTGATATGGTACCTATGAGATAAAGAGATAAGAGCAACACACATCGCGCCCGCCAAGAGATGATAAATAGAGGTCAAAATGTTTGAAACACCCAAGCAAATGACACAACTAGCTTCAACTGTGGGTTGAGCATTTATTCATGAATGTGTTATTAGACGCTGTTGCTAGTAAAACTTGATTCCTTATCTTAAGCAAGGATGAACCTGGCCCTCTCCTCAGCATACGAAGAAGTCACTCCCTCACCATGAAACTCACCGGGCGGAGGAAGCCTAACTTGTTCAAGGATCATGAGAAGATACCACTAGGCTGAGAGGAGACCCAGTCTCATCGTCACGTTAGCATGGAAAGCTCTCTCAATTGATTGATCTATATGAGCGTAACAGCTCTTCGTAGGCACCAACTCGTTGTGATGTTTTAAGAGTGATTCTAAGCAGGTGTGTGGTGCCAGAGCTGCAAGGTTCGAGTAATAACTAGTGCTAAAGCCAGTATCTCCGGTTCATAGCAAGTGCACATAAAACAGGATCTACCTTTTGATGGAGAAATTATATAAAAGAAGCAGTCGTCGTAGAAGAAGGAGAGATATTGCAATTAAAGATTTAGGAGATTAATCTGTGAGAGAGTAGATTGATTAAGATCTATTCAAGCTTTACGGACATATCATGAACACGACCAGGCGACGAGATAAATACTAACTATCCAGATCAGCGAATACGCAATCAACGGATAAACTTGTATTAAGTATTAACGCCAGCCGTTGCTCATTCTATTAGTGACGATAAAAAGAGGGGGAGGCGATGATAATTCGAAATGATTTGAATAATGAAGGTATAGTTCGAATTCATACAAGGCATACATGTATACGTGATATAGTGAGTATTGAAGTCATAGTGACAGATGACAGAGCAAAGATCAAATTAACTGAAAAAGTAGAGATTTAAAAGTATTGTATATGTTTACAGAAGATGGAAACCACTGAAGCAGACATTCCACATGTCTCGTTGCTGAATAAAGGTAAGATACAGCACGCAAGAGATCGCCGCTCGATCAAACAATATGCCCTGTAGTAGAATATCGACTGCAGACTATAATGAGAAAACTTCAGCAATAATAGTCACACCGCAGAGGAGAGATAGCGTAGCAAACGCGACATTAGGCGCGCGGAGATTCATTGACGAGGCAGCTGATGCGTGCCATACATTCGGCAACTAACTCTCGCGTGCAGAATATAATTCAAGCTGCCACCGCGCAAGGTCTAATCCCATTTGTAGTATTCTTCTAAAGACTCGATGAAAACATTATTAAATATTCGGCTTCACCAATAGGAAAAGTGATATTTCACCAAACGTAGACTCTGTAACGCCGATAAGACCCGTGACATGTACCACGACGGAAGAAGAAATGCAGGAGTCCAGAATAAGACATACATAGAATAAGGTTAGAAGGTGTATCACAGGAGGTAGAAGGGTTATCAACGAGATCTATAGAATTTAAACCACTAAGCGTTGTAGCAGCAAACCATACCAGACGTAGGGCCGAATTAGTTATAGAACAGGTCACGAGCGTGCATACTAACCTTTTATTCGTGAAATAGGCGATTGAATACGGATTGGGGGGCGTGCGAATTACAAAACTGCCAGTGTTAAAGTGTATAGTATTGAGATCAATAGAGAAGATTAATAGTGTCATGTATGAAAATGAGCGGTGGAGGGAGTCAGCATTCCATCAACACTCCCCTACAAAAATTCGGACGACAGAATGCCATCCGGAGACACCCGTCAACTTGACCAATAAACGATCCGATAGATCAGAGGAATAAATTCCAGAATGTCGCCGCCAGACTCAAGATGTAAATCACAGGTCAAGGATGCATAAGTGGCAACCTGGATAAGTCTAAAGGTGATCGACATTGTATGGAAATGCACAAGACCATTCTTGTCAAGGGGTGTGATATGGAGTTTAGAAGGCACAATAGCGCAGAGCGCGAGAAAACGGATTTTTCGGACGATATTCTTTATTCCAGTTGGAGACCTCTAGCAAAACAGGAGCTCCATCTCTTCACTCAGAAGTAGAGAAGAATAAAGCGGCAGTATACGCAAGATTATACGAGAATTATTTTATAGAAGATTGCTATTTGCAATTGGAGGCCAGAAATTACTCGAGTAGGAGAACGCGGACAGATGTTCGAGCGCACCTTCAGTTATGTATATGATAAGCCCGCTGATTGCTCGTTCAGAGGTTCAGTTATCCCCATTACAAGCACGCCTTGGTTACTAGACTTGAGTGTAGCAATAGATTATTATAGTTCAATGATGAGTATTAGTGAAAGCCAAAAGAGCGAATAATTATGTTCAGACGGTTTTCGAAATCCTGAGTGCCCCAAACCGATAATAGCGTGTTGATGTCTAAGCTGAGACCTGGGGCCAGAGAACAGGCATCAGATTCGAAGCCATGGGTTATCCTACTCCGACGGAGTATTGGAAAGTTTGATCGAAATGAATGAAAGCACTGTCTGCATAACGTCAGACGAGAATTACAGCTCTGCATCACCGCTTAGTTGTCAAGACAGCCGCAGGGGTCATTTCCAGACGGTTCACACATCGTGCGGATTCCTTAAATTGATAGTTTAGAGACCGACCTATGAAGCGGACCGCTAATACGCATTGCTGCGCCCGCCCTCTGACTGCAGCGCGTGGAAGATCAAGCGAGCTAGCCAAGAAAAACAGACGCAAATGAGCCAGTAGATATGGAGCGTGGCTTTGGCTGGGCAGGTTTAGAAACAAGTGAGAGAAAGTATTAAGTCTGGAAGAGAGACTATCAGGTACTCAGTGTGCAGATGTTAACCAATAGAGCGAAGGTAAAGTGTATTTATAAGAAGAGAATAGCTGAGTGAGTGGCAGAACAAGGTCGTAGAATCGTAGTGTCACGGAGAGATTTGGAGTAAGTAGACGCACATACGAGAATGTGTGTAGGATTACTTGGCGAGTTAGTTGCTGCCAGCATGTATTCAAGAAATGACGTGAAATAATGTCCGCACTGACCGTCACACCTGGATAAATCAGTACTGATGAAAGAGTCACACCAAAGATTTCTCAGTTTGTCTGATGCTACTAGTGTGAGAAATCACTAAATAAGTGGACCTTCAGTAATTTGTCGGTGATAAGAGAAACCATATCAGCTCAAAAAGGTTAATTACCTCCGTAATAACAACAGACCTCCTCCGTGAGAGGTAACGTCCAAGTATATCTAAAAAAGGGAAAGAGTAAATATACCTGTTCCGTTAGTGGGAATAACATGGAGATCCAGACAGAAAGCACACATAAGTTGCCCATATTTGTGATGAAAAGGATATGAATCAAAAGATCTTATGAGCCAGAGCAATACAAAAAGATATAGAGAAAATCGAGAAAATTCACTGAACGTGTTACAGGAGAGGTATAACATAGATTTAAATAGCACAAACTCCACCCTATTACAGACGGAGTATATATGAATAAGTTATAAGTTGGAATACATATCAATTATAAACGTGAGTTTAGAGGATATGATAAATTATGACTTAGCCATAATCTGTGATCGCAGGATCAAGATTAGCTAAAGGTTAGAGTTAGAGTTAGATGAGGTTGATAGTAATATATCCAATCAGAGACTAAGTATAGAATTTTTAGCCGCGTAGGATGATGTTAGTTAAAAGTATAAATATATAATCTCTGTCTGCCTCGCTTAAAACTATGCATCTTCACACAACACACATAACTAAGATTCAACACACATCAGCGATACATAATTATTTAAATGAAACTAAATAAATATAACGAGATGAGTGAAGTACGAAATAAAACTGATGGTGATGATTTAAATACTAAAAACAGTATAACACACATCATCACAATAGACAATAACTATAATATTCGTATACTTGTTAATGATACAAAATTAGATTTATACTTACTAACAATACACACATCGATAACGTGTAACATATGAAAAGTACTAACATCTCATTGTACACTCATAATATTAATCTCTGTTACTACATCTGACTGGAGGGTAATATTGAAGTAATTTGTTAAACTCTAAACTAGAAAAAAACGAAACTTATTAAAAAACAATAAAAATATGCTATAAAACATTAGAGCTTATCGTTAATAACCGTCTCATTACTAAGATCGCAGAAGACAGTAATTGTGGTGATATATTATCTCAGATCATACTAACTCATACAGCGTTTTTCTATATAAATGATTAATATATATTTTTTAATAAATATAATCATAAAATGGCAATACAGTTAACATTATATTAGACATACATTAGCTAGATAATTATTTTATAGTGTTGCGCGATATATAAACTGCTACATATACCTTCTAGTAGAGCTTATAGATCTATAATGTGTGTGTGAAACCTGACGTACTTAGGGGAAAAAGTCACTGACAACTACATCCCCCTCACCTCCCCGGTAAATTATATTAACGTATAAAAGGATTATATATATATATCAAAGAGATCTGTACTTTTATTACAGTCATTATATTTGGTGGCAAGAATGCTGTGCTCACGGAGGCTAACTATAAAAATATCTCGGGGTGATAGGATCTATAATATACGTTTCAAACTCTCAGTGTGGTTAAAACTTAAAAGGCTCTTTAAGTATTTAAAGATTAAGGATGAGCTATAATCGTATCTCAAATTTACAATTTGGTCTACGCATTGTTTGAGTGTGTGTCGGGCGCGCAGAAGCTTGCAAGGTTAGACCAAAAGTCATAGTATCTATACTCTAGTGTAAATTAAGTATATTTCTATAAGGTGATTTTGTTCTTATAAGAAGTGTATTTTTTTGATTAAAGAGGAGTGAACCCACCATGATTCTGGAAGGAGTTGTCATTTTGGATATACAAACTTTCTGTGTAAGTATTTGTGTATATTCAAATATTTAGATATTCTCATTTTGAGTAAAGTACATTAATGGGCTGTCAGCTAGTGAATAGTCTATTAGAATCACTTTTATTAACGTCGATAATAAAACTCAATGCATTTCTCATAATAGTCATATACGATTATGACGAAACCAAGCTGCTCATTGTAGAAATATATAAGTTTAATTAATGGTTGAACTTATCAAGAGAAGAAACAAAAATCACAAGCCAATAATTTTTGTTAAGCGTAACTTGTTTTTTATTGTTATTTCTGAGGGTCTTTCTAACAGGAGTATCTAGTCATTCTATTAATAGGTGCGCTGCTCCACTGCTCCCGGTGCGTTGTTTACGTTCGATATGAATTGATTAATAGCTAGGTTATTTTCGTATTTTCCAAAAACTCGCATCGACATGGGCTACTCTTTAAAAATAACTTGGTCTCGGCCAGTGCAGTTCTCTGCGGAGGATATACATATATAAAAGCCACGACTTGCGCGCAAGACCGACGCCGGAGCCGCGGAGTGCGTGCAGTGCTCTCAAGTAGAGATTAAGTATGTCAGCGTTGAGCCTCACTACAGTGAAAGTACCGGTATAATACGGTAGAAGACTAGTGGTTATAGGTATATATTATATATAATATATATATAGATATACTGAAGTGGATTGTTAAGCGAGATATTTACATTTCAGGTGGATAATCACTCAGGATACTCCGTCCTACTACGTCTATATATATATCAGTATTCTATATAACAAACAGACTGCCGATATCTCTCGGTATTGCAAAGTTTCAACTCCTCTCAGGCAGGATATCGGATATGGCGCGATTACATACTAACGCGCCGAAATGTGGCTACATATCTTCCGCCCATCCCTAAGTTGATATTATCAAATACAATAGCTTTCGAGACTAATAGCACAGATACAAACAGTGCAGATACAAAATATCCCTCTCGCTCGCTCTCTTGGACTCAATCAGGGGAAATTCCGCGACCTGACGTCTCAATGCGGTCAGTTCGTGGATAACTGACTTGCGACGATAGCTGCGCTTCCTGCTTCTTCGTCTTCCCTTACTACCTGCACACAAGGTGATTCGTTGCCTTATCTCCACGACTCCATCCTCTAATCCTGGCCTGCCTGATCTGGCGAGTGCTGGAGGGCAGCCACCTCTTCGCTGGGTACCATGAGACCCATCCTTCCCAGAATTTTAACGTATGTATATCCCTGCGTTCCCCTGCCTTATCGCGACTGTTCAATCTTATTTCTCGCTTGCTAAACACTGGCTCTAATCCAACTTCTCGGTATTATACTAGCAGAGCTGGATTATCTGCAAAAACGTTGTTATATGTGTCTCCTCCTTCTCGTCCCAGGGCCAACCCGAGATATATTCTCCATAATGGTTTTTCTACGTCAGATGAGGTGAGCACAACCATCCTCGGTGCGTAGATTTTATGTGTTTGATTTTTAATTACTCCATTATTATTCATTTCTAATGGTCGATACTATTCGTTATAACTTACGATGACTTGTCGATGTTGCGATACTTCTTTATTAATATATTCCCAGTGATATTTGCTTCTGCTCTTAATAAGGGTTAGTCTTGGATATGCTCTCCAACTTACATATCAGTAATTAGTCTCTTCCCTGTCTGACCCATCTCGCAAGTAATAGCAGAATTTGATCTATCTGTATATTGACATTCCAACTGCTATTCCGTATATCCTATACTTACTTAAGGTAGTTCTAATGATTGAACATTCATATCGAAAACTCACTGGTAGCCCACCATATCTTTTGCTCGTGCTCGTTCTCTCGCCTCGGCCCCCGAGCCTGACTAATGATAGCGGTCAAGGGCAGCCAAGCCGAAGTTGTGATGTTCACACAGGAATCTGAATATATGCAAACATGGCGCATGTGCGCAGTACCTTCTAAGAGCTTGTTAGGTCCTATGACTCCGCACGGACATCTCAGATAAAGGGGTGCTTACTACCCGCACCTCTTCGTCGTCGCATATGCCGGATACTCCCCATTTGGTAGATTTTGGCATATTGGGGATTATTTCGATGCCACAAACTCCAAAATCCACGCAATACCTGGCACATCACAATCGCAGATACACTTGTGACTCCCACCTGCACTAGTCTCGAGTACACTTAGTTCATCTGTTACCATGCTTTCACTGGCCAGGTTTGTGGAACTCAGAGGTTTCATCGTCCCCCATAACCCAAACCGTCATCAGTTCTTACTTACCCGAATTCCTCTCAGCGTGGTTTCGGAGCTCGTCCACTAAAGAAACATTCTTACGTCACCCCCGCCTTGGCTCTTTGAGTATCACGAGAGCAATACTGCCATTCTGTGCACTGCACAATCAATTCCAGCTATCGCCTCCACATCGCTTCCAGATTTCCTTGATCAGTACTCCCCTGGTCGCTGTTTCTTCCTTTTGATTGGGCATATTTAGAGATCTTTCTCAGACCTCCGACCATATCTACCTCATCGCCGTAGCAAACATGGTTATACATGTGGCCCATTGCGGTGCACCTACGTGCCGCTTGACCTACGTTTGTCAATGATGCAGAGCTGAGCATTTTGCGTTCTCACAATGACTACAAGGTGCTTCCGATAATTTTCGGTCGTCTTTCTTATATAACGTATCTTTGGTTCATCATTCAAGTCCTCGTTCCCTTTGAAGCGGTACACTCTTTCGCCTGTCGTTCTGTAGACCTGGTGTCGCCGCGATCTGTCTTGTCGTTTCCCAAAATCATAAAGCAACTTCGTCACTTACTCTCGCGAAGTGGTAACTATCAATTAAATATACCTCGACAGAATTTTGTTATCAGCAGGCTTAGACCTCTCTAGCCCGACTCGGTACAGCACTCATCTCGTCTAAAGCGCAGATGGCCAAGCAGTTCACTAAAGTACGATCTAGGTCTCCGCAGCAGAGTCTAGCCTGTGCGGAGCGACCTCTCCTATAAAGAGCTCCTCGAGCCTTCTCGCCGCCTCTTTGTGAGCTTACATCCTCCCTCAACTACGTCGCATTTCAAGTGACAGAGTGCAGGTGGATGCGTCCCGCAGCTACGCTGTTCATTGGATTTGCGATTTCGACTGCGTGGCTTCGAGCGAGATTCAAGGTGGGAACTGCTGTGCACGCTCCCTTCTTTTTGGCATCGCCCAATGCATGTTTCACTCGTCACAAAGACAACAAGACTGATAGTTGCTCAGGTTTGTGGCTCCAAAGCGAGAGTCTTAGAATTGCTCTACACTAGTGAATAGTTCCCTCTAGCTGCATTCCGACTTAATCTTAGGTAGATTTTTGGGACATTCCAAGCGGTTATTTCCACACTTCTTTCGACGCCCTCACTAACGACCGATCTGACCTTTCGCTCGATTACTTCACGGATTACTGTATACAGATCTATCGTCTCCCGTTCAGCTACGTCGATCCATAATGCATTCCTAGGTATCGTATCGCCTAGGCACTCTTCATAACTCTCCGACAATCCCGTTCACCATCTCCGAGGAGTCGGAGAACGATGATTTCATCCTCGCATGCTAGTCCCTCGCACTCTAGAGTATCATCTTTAACTGCTCTCTTCTCCATCTTTCTCATGACATTGATTAGCGCAGCCATTGTGATACACAGCGTTGACAGGAGGCAAACCACGAATATCTAGATCCCTTCCAACGGACTCTGCATCTTACAAGCTGCTAGTGGCATGTCCAATAACTACCGCCGCCGCTATGAAGAACAAGACTCTTCGATCGCCGATTCAAACCCGGCTCCTATAGACATACCGTCTCGAAGACTACCTTCTTCTACCTCGATGCCTTCTTCATCGACATCAAAGCAGTCATCTGCAATATCCTCTCATTCGCTTTCTACACCCTGGCGTCGTAGGCTTCGTCGCAAACTGGATAACGGCTTCTATTTAGTGTGCTTAAGAGTTACGGATGCCGACGTGCGACAGCTGGGTCTCGCGCAGATATCGGTCTTTATGTGTCAGCGCTCCTATAATACGATAGTGCTAAAGATCAAATACTATAATGCTCGCCTTAGGCAGTTTGACTTTAGCGTTGCCTAGTCATAACGGTTTGACGAGAGTACCACTCGATCATCTATGTTGTGTCCCTCTCCCAGTCTTCAATCTCGGCAAGCGCATGAATAATGTGCCTCAGATTCCTGATATTTGAATAGGTTTGTCATTTTTTGAACAGAAGCTATCCCACTCTTTGTTGCTACAGCTCTGAATCTATGCTAAAGTTCTTTCTTGTCCCATTGGTATCTCGCTAGTTAGCATCCTCTCTCGGCACGACGATAATTCATAGTGGTCAGCGGAGTTAGTCGAACGAAATCGCATGTCCTCCTGTGGAGAAGAGATTGTTGAATTGGCAGTTAGCTTTGTGAGTGTTCTGAGAAGACTCCATACGCAGACAGTCAAACAATTCAACACTATCATACGAAAAGGGTAGTTGTGAAAGTTGCCCCGTTCGAGCTGAAGGCTATTTGACGATAGAAGCACAAAACTCCATTCAGACCAGGAGAACTATATCGCGATAACTCTAAGCTTGTCTGTCCAATAATGGGTAAGATTTGAAACTTTTGAGGTATAAGCCAACTGCAGTTCCTACGAGAAGAAAGCTCCTTGTAGGATGTTCTTAGCTCCGAACTCAGTTATATATGTGGCTACTACACTTTCCGATGTCGTAGAACATGAGCCGAGTTTTCTTGTTGCTCCTTAAGTTGCTTTCCCGTCCTAGCTACTGCTGTAAACCCCAACCCCACGATATACACATCACTCACTGTTTGATCATCTAACTCGCCCGGCTCTCCTGGAGAAGACCTATCTGCGGGAACACGCCAGACTATCAAAATATGTTGCACTCCCTTCCGAAAGATCTTCGCATTCTTACTTACCTAGGTCATTTATATAGTGAGAGCGCTAATGACTGATCCTCACTCCGTTCTTCCTCTCGCAATATCTCCTCAAGCAGTTCACGGACCTTTGTGCCGCCTTTATAACTCAGTTTTTCGCAAGGAGAATTTCTTCAAGTCTTACAACTAGTCCACTTATAGTACGCAACCTTAGAATACATCGTAACATAAGATTACGTCATTCAAAACTCTGCTAGATTATTAGACGATTTTGAAGGCAGAAATGCTCCTTCCATTGTGACTGTGTAGCAGAGGATTTTCTAGAGTTGTCTTTCAAACACTCACTAATCTATATACCTTTGGATACACTAATTACATCTGTATCCTGTACTCAGAATTCTCCACTCCTCATCTTCCTTCCCGACTTCTTCTCTCCTTTCATACTCCCTCTGAGTCGTCTACCATCTCCAAACCACTCCATTCTCTCCTATATTATGCATTCTTTCCTCCTCTTTCATCCTTTTCCTTCCTTTTCCCTTCCCATTCCACCACCTCTTGCCATGCCTTCCACAAGTCCTACTGCCGGAGAACCCCTCTCCTACGTCGTATTACTCGCCCTGCTCGTCCACCACTCATGCACCTCCCCTTACAGCAGCATCAGTCGGTCCTCGTCTCGTCTCTGGTTTGCAGACGCGCTCTGTTTGTTAGAGATCGCAAATTCGAGCAGAGCCGTCATTCTGCCGCCGTCCGCTCGCTGCCGAGTATGAGGATGCGCAAGATGTTATATTATTCAGGATTTTAAGCATGCTGTACATCAAGATATAGTTTAAATATATTTAGTTTCTATTTCGAATAACTTAAATAGAAAGATTTCTTACGAAATAGCTATTGGCCAGCGGGTTAGGATACTCCGTCATAATGTATCCACAAAATATCCCGGTTAGTCAAGGTGGGTGGGTGCCGAATCTTGTGTTCCAAACCATCTGCTTACTACGCGTACTAGCATTGAGAGATGAAATAAAAAAAAACAAAAAAAAAGAAAAAAAAAACAAAATCTTTGAAAAAGTGTAAAATACTCTGAGCAAGACAAAGGTATCTTTTTTTTGAAGTGGATGGAGGAAAAAACTCTTTCACAGAGTCTTAAGAAGCTACAGAGTGCTTTTAAACATCGCACACGGCACCGAGAGCACCTTCGATGCCTCCCTTATCGGTGTTCGGATACATGAGTCGTCATCGTTTGGCCGCTTTGTCCCCTCGGGCACCTAAACCGCTGGCTTCCAACGAGCCGCCCGCCCTCCAAATTACAGTTAAATAAATTAAATGCACTTTCTTTCAGAGGAAAGATCGGCTAACCCCGCTACCTGTAGCCCTTCGTTCTCCTCGGAGATATTAGTGCAAAACTGATATACACCAATCCCACCAGGTTCGCAAATACTAGGAAATACCCAATACAAGCAATTAAGTGCTAATAACGATTATTTGTAACAAGTCGGCGTCAGCAAATTTAGTATCCAATAATTAGCAAATGTTATGAAAAACTTTTTGTTAAATTGGTAATTATCTTGAGTGTTTTTAATTTCTTGAATAAAACTCTACAGCACTTCTACATATTGCATTCTCTCTATCATAGAAGCTGTTCTATATACTACTTTAAACACTACAATGATCACAGACTGTCAAATAATTTTTTATTTTTTTTTTGTGTTTTTATTTTAATTTATCTTAATGTTATAAACTAATATTATATTTACAAAGTATTTCAAATATATTTAAGTATATCTGAGGAGTATTCTTTTGTGTATTTTACTATGTATTATTTTGAATGATTTTTTTTTTGTTTTTTATGTTGTGTGTTTTTTTTATTATTACAATAGTTCGTTTAATACCTAAATGCGACCCTAAGAGGCCACAATGGGGAAGCGTTATTGCTTTTAGGCATGAATTAGTGAGATGTTAAGATATTAATATAGTGCTCGGAAGAAAGATAAAAGGTTAATAACGAGAGCGAATTAATTTCGTAAGCTATAGTGAAACTCCCTACAAATGGCATCTCCGATACGGTGAACCAATTTCCTAGAATTGATTAAATGCTTATAACGCGAGGATGCTGGCTCTACATGTAATCAAAGAAAAAGTTCACAGAAGTTGGTAAAGTCCGCCTCTTACATGACTAACCCCTCGGCAACCTGACAACATTAATATGATGATGGTGGCTTTCTAGCAAACTAAATTACCCTTAACTGAGAAGTATGAATGAGGGTTTGAATAATTTGTTAACTTTCATTGATAAGATTCACATGGCCGAAATTTGCACTTAGACAGTATCAATTCACCTTTTCAGAAGAAATTTAACACCCAGGAACCTCATTTCGAAAATACTGAGAAACAGATCATCAAGGGAGCATAAGCAGATTAATTAAATTTTGCAATCTAGTGTATAGGAGGAGATGAAGCTCCATGAAAATCATAGGAGGATCGCTGCCTTACAGAACTGAAGCGAAATCCTTTACGATGGTATAGGTGATGTGACGATACTGGAAAAAATTGTGGCCTGAAGCGAGATATGCAGTTGCTTTTCCGAAGGTGCAGGGCAAGGCGGAAATGCACCAGTGGCTACCCCAGTGTATCAGTGGAATTGACAAAGGACACGATGTTAATCAGTCCTCACGTCGCCCCTCATCTAATTCAAAGGAGAACGAGCGCAGTATACTTTTGAGTCGTAGGGGAGATGCTAAACATCAAACCCAAAAGGGAGTACACTTATTGAAGACAATGCTCGCCTATCTGATATACTAGGGTGGAAAGCCTACTTAATGGGTCTTGGCTTACACAAATAGAGATTTTTTGAAATTTGAGTGGTTGAATTAAGATAGTCGATATCTATCGTGTATATAGGAGGATTATAATATTTCTATGTGCATGGTTGATTGAATAATAGCGTATTTGTAGTATATATGGTCTATTATGACTGATTAATGGTCTTACTTCATTATTTATTATCGTTAGAGATATGTGTATACTAGTTAAAGAATCATTGCTTGTAAGAAATTGTGTAATAATGCTAAGAAACCTTAAAGCATAAGTGAGCTTAAATCTATTGTTTAATGCTTACTGAAATGGTTAGTGGACATATTTTTTTAATAAACAAACAAGCTTGAAGTATTTGCATTAATAATTATATTATTGCTAATAATTATTATTTAATTGTTTACTATTTTAAATTTAAACTATAATATACTTTGAGAGCACCAACGCTAAATAATGAATATAAATGACTATCTAGAAAATATGCCTACAAATGGTTAGTTAAATGCAAAGTATCCTGAGTTGATATATATCTAGCAAGTACACAAAGTAGTATCTATCTTTACTTTACTTTGTAGTATAATATTTAGATATTATTTAGATATTTAATGCAAGTAATCAAGTATTTCGATGTTGATTGGCACCTAAAGAAAATAATAGAAGTATTCTCGTATCGTATGACATGTATCGGCACCCTTTTCTTCCCATCCAGAGTAACATCCGTAAGATACTAATGAATAGTTAAATGATAGTACGTATATATATTAAGTAATATATATATATACGATATTATATATATAGGCGTATATATATATATTAAGTAGATATATATACTCAATATATTATATATTAATATAATTTTAATATTAAATATAATATACTATATAGATTATAATTTATATACTATATATATTAATATTTATATTTAATTTTTAAATAGGTAATTATATAGATTAATAGTATAATAATAACTAAATATAGTATACAATAGATACTTAGTATAGTTATATGAGTATAGTATTAATATATTGAAGCTGGTTGCTTAGGACCGCTATCTTTCAAGGTTGATTAGAGTAAAGTTTACTGTTCTTCATATTGTTTATTTTACCGTAACTTCTGTATGTTAGCAGGGGTTAGTGTTATAAGTGAGTATTACTGATAAAGCAGATTAGCAAAGGCTGGTGTAACAAGTTATATTACTAATAAAGCAGGTTAGCAAAGGTTAGTGCTACAAGTGAGTATTACTGATAAATATGATAGCTTAGCAGAGTTAGTCAGAGTAACAACATGATTATTAACCTCTTAAAAGGTGCCAAATAATGCGATAAAATATTCAACCAGGGGTAAATATATTATATATCATTGCATAAAGCCTAGCATTGGCCTAGTTATTAACTATGTACCATATACGAATACATATTTCATGCAGTGTAACGTAAATTTGACTCTTACAGACATCAGATGATTAAGCATTTATGTGGAGTTGAGTAGTACAAATTGCATTATTAGTTTTGAGATAGAGGCTGTTTTATGATGAATATGCATACAAGCAGGAAAGGATTCTCCCTGGTATTACATCTGCATAAAAGGCAGCATGCCGAGTTATTTACTATGATCCACATATTAGAATTTCATATTCTAGCAGGTTAAGGATTCCTAGCAGAATATGAGCTTAGCGAGTAAGTTAGATACAATGATTATATAGTTTGCAGAGAGCTATGTTTTTATAGTGTATATGCATACACAGCAGGAAAGATGGTACTCCACATAGGTATACTATTTGCAAATAGCACAGCATTGCCGTATGTAAGTATCTACATTCCACATATTATGAATCATATATTTCGATGCAGGAAGAAGTTCCTACAGATTTTTATGAAGACTATATGCGGAGTAGTGTTCTAGAATTACAAAGTATAAAGAGAAATTATTAAGTTTGAGAGAGCTGATTATTTAATGTTAAGATATAGTAAAAGTATAGAGAATACTTTCCTAGTAAATAATACATTTGATCATAAAGCTATTAGCCTATTACATTGATCGTGGTCTCACACAGTACAAAAAGATTATTAGTTTGTAGATAGGAGCTGTTTATCTATGTAATATTATGTTCTAATACATGCATAGGCGAAGGCAAGGGATACCTATCCATATGCATAAGAACTAATTTTTCGACATTGATAAGCAGGCATTTTAATTCCATTTGGTATCGAGTCTCACACTAGGCACAGTTATGATATCTACATAGAATTGCTAGGTTGTTAGATATAAACTATCTCTTTTGAGCACTAGGGGAGAATAGAGAAGATAAGAGAGTAAGAGAGTAGATAGAAGATATAAAATGAAGAAGAGAGAAGAGAGGAGAGAGAGAAATAGGATAGAGTAGTAAGAGAGAGAGGAGAGATATATGGTAGCTGTGTGCACCTTTGCTGCTACTATTAACCTCAGTCATTAGCTCACTCAAAACTGCTATGTTAACGGCCACGTATTCGACGAGGGTTATATATAGTTATATAATCCATCTATAGCGACCTTTAATTTACTATATTTTATCCGGCTAAGAATATGTGTAAGAGTATGTCTCATTCTTAGGAGCAGGTGTGTGTTGGGTGGTTCACCTCGTGAGGCTGCTATCTATCTATCCACGAGCTTGTGTCACTTTCACTCCAAACTGTCGACGAGTAGGTAACGCGCACGTTCGCTATGGGCGTAACTAATGTGGAAGAATATAGATGACAAAGCCACATAACGCGAGATACTAGTCGATTCCATACTATAGACCCTTACCCCCTATAATTTCGCTAAGATATGTGTAAAGATTTGCTAAGTTATTTGTTTATTTTCTCCAATGTCAATGTTTGGTGTTCTAGTCACGGTCATCAATGCACTACTACGAGCGCCGCTATAGCCTCACTGCAGAACTGCTATATGTAAACAAAGCAGACAGCGCCTGCTCTAGGAAGTATAGTATGTGCGAAATATACGGCCTCTAGCACTCAGGAGACTGTTATTCCAACATCTAATACTTATAAAGATACATGCGGGGCTCTTGAATCCGTCTACCTAGTATTTCTCCAGTTACTCTAGGCCTTACCTCCTAAGGTTTGGCTAAATATAGCTTTTGAACGCTAGCTAAAGCACTTATCCGCGAATTTTAACATAATGCATGCAGAACACTTGGCACATTGTCTTTCCTTACTAGACTTATTATGAGGAGCATATCTTTTTGAAGTAACAGCATTCAATCTAATGGTTTTTTCAGTTGCAACCCTAGATATTCTAAACCTCGAGGAGAGAATCGATGGCTTATATAGGCCTCCTAACCTGACTAGTCTAGTTCGAACTACTTTGCGATCTATCACAAAGAATGGTAACGATCTAAATAGAGCTGCCCCTTTTTCTAAAACTCACCTTGTTTGGGATTGATTGAAATTATTAAAATTAGCATCGTCAGGGTTTGCTTGTAATACTTTAAGTACAATTCGGCGCTTATGTTTAATATGTATTGGCTAGTGTATATTGTGTACAATCTCTCGTAGTGAAATGAGATTTGACTATCAGTTGATGCTTTCAAGATGGTAATCCTCCCGGGTGGTGTCTCAGCGGCGCATAAGGGTTGTGCGTAGGCAAGAGAGTGCGCCCTAGGTCCTGAACGCAGCGGAGCTATGGAGCCGTGTCCTTTGGATGTTATCGCTCCTTCGACTAAAACTAATATAAGAGACGCGACATCTCTATAAAAACCATAGGCTGTGGTTCAGAGCGTGTTTCTACCCGTAACTGGTCTACAAATTGATAGTAATTCACCGCTTCTCCTGTAGCTTCATATCATTCTAGTTTATGATTTTCAAATGTTTTTCAAGCTATCTCAAAGAGAGGTAGTTACCTCCTTTTCTCCTACAATAGTTATCCTCTCGCGAAGAAGTATCCATGAGGCCGGGGCGCGTCTATGCCCGGATTAGCTGTCGTAATGTATTGTGGCCGGTATCCGCAAGTGACGGATCCGTCATAGATCGATTTAATCATTTATCCTAGATATCGCAGGCGGATTCATTGCTATTAAGTCTTATGAGTTCGACTTTTGGAGAGGGCTGGAGATTGTGTTTTGACCTCGAGTAGGATGGTAGCTCTGGAGTTGCCAGGAGTGTGGACGGACTCTTCGTGCGCGCAGGGTCCGAGAAATTGGCACGAGAGGGCAATGTGAACGCACCTGCACGCCTGACGGCCCTTCCGTGGAGACGCCCGACATGGGCCACGGATTGAGTTGAACTGGTAAATAGGCATACGGGCGGCTAGGAGCAGGAGAAGAGAGGAATAGAGAAGAGATCTTGGCTCATAAGAGGAAGGACGCATTCGGTGTAAGATGGAGTAGTTTCAAGAGGTGAAGGAATAGGACTATCAGTATATTAATAACGTACATGTATCGTTATAATGTACTTTCTACGAACGGTTATGCGGAGGTAATAGGATATATGAATAAGTAGACTGGTGTATTGACATAGAAATATCTGAGTGACAGAATAGGGATAAGCACAGAAATGATTATCCAGAAGACAGAGATTGGTCCCTTTGCGAAACAAGATTACGAATCCTTAGACGTTCAGGGAGGTAGCAATTGCCTCAAGAGAATTATAGGCAGGTATTGATACACGATCGAAATCGATTATAATAACGTTAATGTACAGGAAGTTATGGAAGTCTTATACTTATGAAAGGAAACTTTTACTCCTTCCGCAGAGTCAACCCGGGAAGCCTTCAGATCGAAATAACTTTCTTGAGGATGCTGTGAAGAGAAATAGAATTATCGACGTTGATTGCTGAGGGACGTCTGTATATGCCTGCTTCTTAATCTCTACTATACAT
>JABUQX010019406.1:57500-71211 GCA_015478945.1 Trachelipus rathkii | reverse complement strand
TCTCGTCTCTCTCTCTGCTCTGCTGCTCTTACATCCTTCCTGGAAGCGGTTACTTTATTTCTATAAAAGCTAAACCCAAGCTATCTTCAGAACTTTCTTCGATGACTACCCAATATGCATTGCTTTTCGTCCAGTATATTAAGCATGCATCACAAAATATGGGGTGACTGCCGCTCACATCAGCCCTTCTCATATTAAGGGGTGGGAGTCGAAGGCTTTTTTCTCCCCTAACCAAAAATTTTGCAATCGCCACAACCCTAAACTGGCAACCTAACTATCTCAACATATTCTTTCCAATGACTCTTTGCTGCCCGCCGCAAAATCATGGAGACGCAAGAGCAACAACAACTTGCCCATAAGCAATAGAAACTTTTGATGCCTATTAACAACAGACATGTTCGATGCCGAACTTACCTAACGCATACCTCCTACATGATGTCTCATTCTTTCTCTAGCCAAATTTCTAACCCTAAACTTACTCCTTTTTTCTCTTTTGCAAAAAAAGGGCAGAAGGACCGACGATTCCAACGCATTATCTCTCTCTCTCTCTCCTCTCTCTCGTCTCTCTCCTCTAATCTCTCTCATGACCTACGTCTCTCTCTCCTCTCTCTCTCTCTCTTACCTCCTCTCTCTCCTCTCCTCTTCCATAAACAATTATATATCACAATAAAGATAAAAATATATATAGCTGATAATAATAAATAAAAAAATTAAAAAAAAGATAATACTAACAAAACATAATGACAAGAATAATAATAATAAAAAAAGAAACAATAAATAATAAAGATAAAAATAAAATATAAAATAGAAAGAAAAAAAATAAAAATAATAAATAAAAAATAAGATAATAAGAATAATAATAAGAAAACATGAATATACCTATAACCGAAACCCTAAAAAGGAATATTAATATATACTCAAATAAAAATTCAAAAAATAAAAACTATACCGCAACCCTATAGAAGATGATACGAAAAAATATAAAACTCATCGACAACTCGCATAGACACTCCTAGAAGCGTATACAAGAAGCGCGCCCAAAAAACATACACCGCACCTGCTTCACTATAAGCCTAGCACATATACCACATCAACTCTTTGCCTAAATTAAACAAACACCCTCGTCGTGTGCAATAAACACCCTCTTGACCACGATTTTCAAAATTGGACAGTTCAAAATTCTGCTACAATGTTTTTAAACTAATGATTTATTGGGCGAAAGTTCTATTTTGCTATAATGACCTTGAAAACGACAACGCACCTATACATTTCTTGATATACAAAGCTAATTGAAAAATTTAACCATTTTATGTGGGTGAGTTATGAGAAACCCCTTCTTCAAATTAATAACACCCTGTGCACCTAACCTGAATTAGATCAACCTATATATATCAGTACCTTATAGGACCAAGCCCGTAATGAAAATCCCCATAGATTATAATAATAATATAAAACATGGTGTTAATCTAGATGAAAGCCAAGCCGAGATAAAAAAAAAATACTAGTAACCATATATAATAATATAATAAATATAGTAAATAATAAAAAATATATACTGAAATAATAAAAATAAATAAGTAAATATAATATATAGTTGTACCATCTGCCCAAATGATGAGCTCTCTTCTACGCAAAAAATCCAGCAATTTTCTGATTCCTCTTGCTGGCACCGCCGTCTTCTTTGATCCTAGAAGCACTCTAGAAAAGAAAGATATAATATCTTTATGATTTAGCGCAATAGTTTCTGATGCCAATCCTTGAGTGATATAAAACACTCAGAGTAGGAGTATTCATCCATTCAGTGAAACTTGAGACATACTCCCTTACAATATGGCATTCGAAATAATTGGATATCTCCCAGAAGCTCATCCAAGAAGATCGTGTTTCTTAAGGCGCATAGAGTTTCCAAATGACTGGGGTTCCAGGAGTTTCTTCAAGCAAAAAAAAAGTGAACATGACGGGTTGCTAGCCCGGTCGCCCTAGAACTATGCGAAGAAAGAAAGTCTCCATTGGTCCAACTGTCTCGAATATCCATTCTTCTTACATATGGGGGAATTTATAAATAACAAATATAGTATACGAAAATGAAATGTCATGTGTTCTAGAATAAGGGAACCCGCCCTACCTTACTACTCTCTTAAGCCTTCTCAACCGCGTTGACTGTTAACTATCAAACTGATATATACGGCACAACAGTAAGCTACCCTCATACTACGGTCACCCTCAATCCTCACCACACTATCTCATAGCAAAAACATACATACGAAACATACATCACAAAAACATACATACACCACACTAACACATCAATCAACATTTTTCATGAACATACATTAAGAAATAATATTTAATAGTTATCTAATATAAACAACAGTAGGTTTATTGTCACTTAATTATATTATTAATAATGAGTAAAAAACTATAAGAATAATACATAAAGAAAAAAAAAGAAAATAAAATAGGAAATAATATAAAAAATAGCGAAATGAATATAATATAAAATATAGATATGATAAAATATAATATATGATAAATAGTATATTAAAATATTATAATAATAATAAAATATAGTAGAGAAAATATGATGTGGAATAAGAGAAAAATTGAGGATTTATATAAATGCATAAAATTGTAGTTTTGATCTCAAACAACACATGGTCTTCATAAGAATATAAATAGTAATAAAAGAAAATATAAGTATCTAAAATTAATAGAATAAATATTACTTAAAGAAATAGTACATATTTTTGTACATATTTAATATTTAATAAAATAGATAATATAATATAATAAATATAATAAGCTATAATAGTATATAGATTAATATGCGTAAATAGATAGATGAAAATATAAATATAATAGTAAAATAACCTTATAAATATAAAATAATATAATAAGATATTATATATAAAGGTAAATATAATATAAAATATATGTGATATAATATCTTATAATATAATATAGTAATAAATATATAATAAAGAGTAATAAAAAATAAAAAATAATATATATAAATAATAATATTTATTTATATAAAACGTCATAATTATAATAATAAAATAACATAAAAAATAATATAATAATAAAAAAAAATAGTTATATATATAAATAGTATATAATATATATATAATGTTAGAATAATATAAATATATAAAAAGTATCTTATAAAAGTAAAATAAAATAAGATAAAACGAGCAACATATAACCCACGATGAGGTAGTGATAGTAGGAAATAATCATAATATAATGAGTAACGTACGCTATAAAGTCAAATAATAAGCCCTTGAGGTAGGTAAACTAATAATAATAGCATAACGTTTAGTTTTGCTTAGACAAAACACAACCCCCACCAACACACGAATAAAATAATAAAAGATAATAAAACGATCAATAAGGAATGAAAATATTAAACACATTACGCAGTACAACAATAAATATTATATATAAACAGATAAAACTACTAAAGTACCTAACATAAACCTAATAAATAACCTAAGCAGCTAAAATAAATAAAGTATATAATAACAACTACATATAAAAGAGAGTATTAAGCGATAGTACTTTACATAATCAAAATAACGAATAAAAATTTTATTAATGCCGTTGACAAGGATATGAAACGACAAAAAAAAAAAAAAATAAAATAAAAAAAATAATATAAAAAGAAAATTAAATATATAAAGCTAAATAACAAAAATATATACATCTAAGAGTTTCGGATAATGTATGGCAAGATATTTAATTAACAGAAAGGTTAAAAGAAAGAAAAAAAGAAAATAATAATTTAAAGAGATATATAAAGGAAAAGGAAACAATATAGATATAAAAAAGATAAAAATAATAATATATTAATAAAGTAAAACAATAGGTATAAAATGAGTAAATAAAGAAAATGAAAAAGAATATTAATAATAACCACAACAATAAATCTCATAATTCAAATATGAAGATCATTTATCTTTTTAAAAAACGAATAATAATAAAGACATAATTCAAGTGAGAAATATAGGTAGATAAATATAATAAAAAAAGTAAAATCCAGGATAATAACATGAAAAACCTTCACAGACAGAGACCCCACAAACAAGCGCACATCACACCACCCCTCAAACCAATAAGTTAAATAGCCATGATATATATGATACCCCATATCATCATATAGTAAAGGCAATATTAGGATAATAAAGTAAATACTAATAAAAAATAAAGAAATAAGAGATAAAGATATTATATAATGTAAATAATATATAATACTGATAAATAATAATAATATAAATATAATAAGAAGAATATAATAATAATAATAATAATTAAATAGTAATAATTAATTAAGCTATATATATAATGTATTAAATAATGTAAATATAATAATATAAAGTATAATGTTTCTAGGCAAATATTGTAAAATATTATAATAATAAAAAAATATATTTATATATATATATAAAGAAAAACAATTGTTGTTTTTGTTGTTTCCCAATAACTCAGATTCTTTCATCTATCTATCTGACATAATCTTCCACAACAACTGTAATATCTTTTCAGAAAGCACAAAGCCAATAACACTTCTTCGTTCTTCATACTTCTTTAATATTTATCTTTAATTCGATCATCTTGAGCTCAAAATTAAGAATTACATGCATTGTCACATCATGGTAATCAAGGAATATCAACATCATGAGTTTCTAAAAAGTACACATTCATGTATCACATCAAAAATGGAACGTTCAAGTATCACATCATGCGTTCAAGGATTCACATCATGTTCACATCATGGTTCAAGGTTCACATCATGGTTCAAGGTTCACATCATGTTCACATCATGGTTCAAGGTATCACATCATGGTATCAAGGTTCACATACAGTTCACATCATGGTCTATCAAGGTTCACATCAATGAAGCTTTCAAATATTAGAAAAGTTCGACGCTAAAAAGCTTTATAGATCGGTGCACTTTGGAACTATTTTCCTCACCAGTCACAGTTGAGAAATAGAGACTCTGCTACTAGGGAGAGAATTAGTTAGCCACTATAAACAATAGAGAGGATGGAAAAAAAGAAGAAAGAAAAAAAAAAATCACATAATCTAGAGGTAGGTTACAATACATATATACTCTCATTGTTAAAGTAGTAAGTTCTGTGTAGGCATTGATCGTAAGATTGTTAACTCTCCTACTCTCATTAACTTCCTCTCTCCAAATCTTTCTTGTATCCATAAATTCATTGCATAATGAATGACGTCAAAGGAGATGTCATTACCAAAAGGACGTAGTTTCCAAAGGAATTGGAAATAAGGAGTATCGAACTGAAAAGTTAACAAAGATAACTGGAGCGCTTTATCCACAATAGTGCCATCCACGTTCCCCCAAAAAAGTTAACCATGGCAAGACTACATATCTCAGGACTGACCGCACCTCTCTCTCGTCCAACTCGTAAATTGACCCAGACAAATTAGGAATGCTTATGCTCATTCTTACATGTAAATTAGCAGTAAAAGTTCAGAGGGATACTATCTGATAACTATTTTATAAACTTCTTTTTTTTGGCCACATTTCAATCGTCGTGAATAAGGAAGTATTCAGGCTCTAATAATTTGAAGTTCCAGGTATTTCCGAAATTTTTGCAATATCCTTGCGTGGAGGAAAGATTGAATAAGGACATCTGGGTCTTATGTCCAGACCAACTGAGCTGAAATATATATATCATAGCAATTTAAAATATATATATATATAAAAAAAACAAAAAAAATAAACTTAACCATACAAGTAGTTGCACTAGATAAACAAGCAGGATAATAGATTATCTGGTATCCAGAACAATAAATAAATTTTTATATCACATATATATATTATTTCATCCTTCAGTATAAAAACACACACTATATAATAATCATAATCAAATAAAATATAATAAAAATAATATAAATTAAGATAATAAATATAAAAATAAATAAGTAAAAAATATAAAAATATATATAAGAAAAAAAAAAAAAAAATAAGAAAATAAATATATAAGTAAGAAAAAAAAAAATAAATAGGTTAAATAAAGAAGATAAAATTATATATATAATAATAAAATATAACTCATCAAAAATGATACTAGGCCATAGATATATAAAAAAAAAAAAAAGAATAATAATAAGTAAATATAATAATAAATAACGTAATATGATAAAAAATAAAGTATAAAAGTAAAGATAAAAATTAAAAAAATGTAATAATTAATCCCTATACACCAATCATGATATATAAAAACCACGATGATGAATAATAAATAGGCCACGAACAAGACTACATCCAAGGGCTGGAGGCAGGGTACGAGATAGCTCGAAAAACACCCAATATTTTTTAGGTCTTGATTTAATGAAAATAAGAATTTTAAATAGAGTGAGAAAGTAAAATAAATTATTAGAATTTTAATTTAAAAGGAAGTGTAAAAAAGAAACTGAATTAATAAAAAATAAATCTTAAGCAATAATATCAAAACTTTAAGTAGAATAAATCAATTCTAAGAATATAAAATTCATATTTGGAAATTTTCACTAATCCTACTCTGTGCCTAAGAGATAAATCCAAAGCTATGGCCGTTAACGGGATAAAGATAACTTCTAAAAACATAATTATGTCATATAAGAAAATATATAGAAAAAATAGCAAGCGTATCAATAGACCAATCTGATATGCGACCCCAGGCCGAACACAAATGAGCGCAAATTCCTAATATACCGCCGATTGTACGAAAACCTTAAATCAGTTCACCCGAGTTGAATACGTACGATAAAATAATTTGAAAAGAAGGTTCGATCTCTCTCTCTCTCTCGCCTCTCTCTCTCTCTCATACTGCTTCTCCTCTCTCATCGAATATATATATATATAAACGACTAAAAAATAATATATGTAAGCCTATATATATATAAATAATATAATAATAAATATATAAAATACAAATAATAAGATAATAATAACAAAGATATAGAAGTAAATATATGGATAATAGTATAATATAACTATATAGCTGCCGACCACAATTATAAGACACTATCAAGGTACGCCAAACTGCAACTAACATAATATAAAAATATAAATAAAAATATTAGTAAATATATAATATAAAATAATTAATAATATGAATAGATATAAATAAATATATAATATATATAAATAATAAATATAAATAATATATATAATAAGAAAATATATAAATAGTATCGATAATTAGTTTAAAAAAGAAATCAAATATACTCATGTAGTTTTGAACCAAGCAACTAATAAAAACTAAATTAATGAATTACTATGAGCAAAACAAAATTCAAAAAGCCAAGTACTATTAAACAAAAATACTTCTATAATTCATAAATCACCGTAAACCTCCTCAAATACATACTATAAATCTCAAAAAAAATAAAGAATGAAATAAATTCGTGTGACTGTCTCCAATTTGTATAAAGGTACTTATATATAGATTTGACGGAGGAACAAAAAAATGAACACGATAAAACTGCTTTAAAAGTTCCGCCCTTTCAAAACATATTTAACTGTTCGAAGCCCACTAATTCAACCAAGAAACAATGATAATTAATCTCTACACACGAACTCGTAATAAAAACAAAAATCTTCTGCTCGACCTAAACACAAACTTAATTGAATAGTATGAAATAAAGTTCACGCAGATAAAGTTATAAATATATAATAAAAAGATAAAAAAAATAGGTAAGTAAATTTAAGTATTCTATATAGATATATTATATATAATATCAAAATAGAACACTACCAATAAACGAAAAGGTTATAATCAGTAAGCTATAGGGAACGCTGAAAGGTGAGATAAAATAATAAAATCAAATAATATAAATACGATAATATATTATAATTTCCAATCAAGACAAAGAAAACATCAGTAGTAAACCTAAGAGGTGCCAAAATAGAGTAACAAGATAAATAAACGGAACAAATGACTTATAGGTTTACCCCGTAAAAAACTTTGTTAACATACATTTTTCATAATGAAAATTATAAGAAACAGGATGTCAAATAAATTAATTAAGTTATTCAGTTTAGGAATTTGTAACAAACCAGGAAAAGTGAATAATACTAGGAAAGGTAGATTACATGTCCTAGATATCAGAATAAAAATCAAAGAATAGAGGATGGCAATAGGCCGGCAATTTAACATACAGAGTACACTAAAGACTATAAATTACAAATTAAAACAACAATTAATAATGGTTTATTCCTCCCAAATAAAATTGAAAAGATTGTCAGAGGTTATACAACAAAATAGAGACTCAAGTATTCAATATATTTTCAATTGATCAATAAAAATACATGTAGGACGTGGTGGGAAAAGAAAAAGGTATAACTGTATAATATACTCAAAGATAAATATTCTACAACTACAGTGATGGCTGTAATCAAGCCATCATTACTTACAGACCAATTTGAAAAAAAACCGAAAATGAGAAACAAACATAAATAGAAGACAGAGCCAAAGAGCAATCAGATATTATTTTGAGATAGTCAATCTATCGAAAAACACAAAATATGGTTCCTTATATAAGACAGAAGAAAGCAAAAAATAAAAACCATATCACCTAACAAAAATAACCACGCACAACAAGATAATAACTCACGAAATATAATCATAACACTAAGCAAGCAAGCACCGACAAGATCAAACGGTAGCAGCGATCGTAACTATATAATCACATGTAAGCTCACATAAAAATATAGTAATAATACAAATAATAACAAAAATAACAGCACAGAAAAAAAAAAAATAAAATGAAGAGTATAAAAAATCAGCAATACAAATAATAAAAAAATTATTAAAGCCGTCATACACATAGCTAATCTTCGAAATAACAGTCAACCTGCCAATCCTACAAACCCCACACTCAAAAATAAGAAATAATGACTAAAACTTAATTCCAACATTATCACATAATACGGCAACCTACAAAAGCATAAATATGATAAATAGATAAGTAAAAATAATAATAAATAAAATATAAAAAAATAGAATATAAAGATATGAAAAAAAATAAAATAAAAGAGATCAAATAAAACTTATAATAGAATATAGAAAGAATAATAAAAATATTAATAATCATAACACATTCCACTGTAAACTAACCCCTAATCCTAACACACTACATAAGTATATAAATATATTTAATATTATAAATAATATCAGTTAATTCAAAATGGACCCTTGGACTTAAGTTCACAAATCGTAGGGTTTTATAACTAATTAGATTACATTAAAAAATACAATCACAAATCTGTAAACTAAAAAAAATTACAAAATAATAAAAACAAACATATTAATTGTTATTCTCCCCTTTTAAGTAGTAATATGCAGTGAATAGTTATCAACAAAAAGCTTATCACATTTCTTTTAACTGGATTCAACTGCCAACATTCTAGTAACAAGTTATATCTGAAGATGAAAGACAATAATAATAATAATAATAATAATAATAATAATAATAATAATAATAATAATAATAATAATAATAATAATAATAATAATAAAATATTAATAATAATAATAATAATAATAATAATAATAATAATAATAATAATAATAATAATAATAATAATAATAATAATAATAATAATAATAATAATAATAATAATAATAATAATAATAATAATAATAATAATAATAATAATAATAACTTGAGAAATATTAGATAAGTAAATAAAACATAAATTGAGTAAAAAAAACACTTGACTACTCTACTGAGAGTGCGATTTAGGATACCTTGTCTGACATGTCATATGAACTTGTTTGTGCTAAAGTTTGTTTTATTAGAAGTTGTTAAAATTTCCTTTTTTCAAGAAATAAAAAGTATTTAATATAATTTCTATTCTTTTTCTCAGTGCAATTTGAATACTTAGGAACTGCGGTACCAAGTAATTATTTGTTTATAGATTTGATTAATAAGTACTAACATGTAATAATTTAGGTATTATAATTATAAATAATTAAGTTTCATTTACACTTGAGTTATGTTAATATTTAATCTTATGTGGAATAGCCTGGTTTAAAAATTAACATAATTAAACATGATTGTAAATTTAAAGGGAAAATTAAATTCGTTTACATAAAAACAGATAAAATAGAATTGGCAGCCATTCTCAAGTCTTTATTTTATAAATGGTCAACAACATTTTTCTGGTATAAGTTTTCCAACGATTATAAGGTAATTTTGGGGCGCTGATTCCAAATCTGTCATCGGTTTTTGTCTATTACATCAAGCTTTTGAGATATCACATATTGTAGTTTCAAATAAACAGCAAATTTATAATCTTTTTTTGAAGAGCTAAACAGTCTAACAGACAATAATAAGGTAAGATACAATATACAGTAATAATGAAAATATATTTAATGATCCGTAGCACAAAGTTGTGATAGTGAATGCATATAAATGTGAGTGAGCGACCATTTTAGAATTAACGTGAAATTAAAGCAAATATGTACAAAAATGTAAATTGACAATAGTGATGCTACATTTGCATAAACAACCTCTTCTTTGACGATTTCCGATGTGCAGCTTGTGGAATGTCTCTCATCAAGGACCAGCTGTAATCTGCCATTATGTTGGTGTCCGATCGGCATTGGTAGCATTCTTTCATAACTTTAATGACCCAAGTTCTCTGGAAAGTTGTCCAAGTGACTATGTAAGTAGTGAACTTTGATGCTCGTTCTAAATCCAAGTAACTGGAAACTCAAGAGCAGCTCCTCCACAATCTCTCGGTAGTTGTCTGCTTTCCTGTTCCCAAGGAAATTCCGTACCACATCAGAGAATGCATTCCAAGCTCTAGCATCTGCAGCAGTCATTGTTGTAACAAAGTGTGGATCACTGATGAGTTTTCTTATTTGAGGGCCATCAAATACTCCTACCTTTTTCTTCTCGGCACTGAGACTTGGAAAGATTGAAAAAATATAGCTGAAGCAGTCTCCAGTGTGATCAAGAGCTTTGAAGAATTGCCCCATTAACCCAGGTTTTATGTGCAGTGGGGGAAATACAATTTTTTTCCTATCAACCAGAGGCTCATTCTGGATGTTCTTGTCGCCAGGCGTCAAACTGATTCTTATCGGCCAGGCCTTTGTCACTTAGTGTTCTGTAATATTGGGATTGAACCATTGGGATCGCCACAGATCTGGTAGGCTACGTTCTGTTAGGACACCATAGGTTGTCAATGTTGCAATGTCACGAACTGAGAGAAATCCTCTTCGTAAGCAAACCATCACGTCACAGGAAAAGCAAACACCAAAGAATTTTATGTCACCCATCGTTAGAGAGAACCTAAGGTTAACGATTTGCAAAGACGCACCGGATATTTACTCTCGTATGCCGTAAAGAAAGCAGTAGAGAAGAGTCTAAACGCTTGTTGGCTGAGCACAAGCATGATCGACGCCGAAAAATTCTCTTTTCAGACGAAAGATTCTTTACCGTGTTAGAATGTTTTAACAAACAAAACTGTAGTTTGTATGTTGCTATCAAAGGTAGGAGCAGAACTCGTACCAGGTATTCAAAGAGGTCATCATCCGATTTTTGTGATGGTTTGGTGGGAAGCGAGTTTCGATGGGGCAACAGACATAAATTTTTTGTGAAAATGGTGTTAGAACCTCGGCAGTCGTGTACCATCAAACCCTTCTGGAAGATGTGTTAAATTCACTAGGTAAGACTCTCTTACAAAAAGAACCATGGACCATTCAATAGGATTTAGTACATGTCTACAAGGTCTACTCAAGCTTGGCTCAAAAACAATGTCACCCATTCCCTGGCGGTTGACAATCGTCCGTATGGCAGTCCGTTCCTAATCTTTTATATTACAAACTATTGGCAAGTTTAGAGCGTATGATCTGCTCAAGGCGACACACAATTACTTCTTATTTAAAGCTATCTCTAGCGAGTGAGGTGAAAAACTTTCCGATGGAGGTCGTGTGTGCTGCAGTAAACGACTGGTCAAACAGACTTAAGGTTTGTGTTTAGGCAAAGGTGGATATTTTGAATGATTATTGTATTTTTTGCATTAATAATGGTGTAGATATTAAATTGAACTGCTTAATCATTTTTATTTGACACACCTATTTAGGTGTAACAAGTTTTGGAAGTACTGGCGCACTCCGACTCCGGTTTCGATTCCGATTTCGCCTAATTTGGATTCCCGATTTCGATGTAGATACCGATTCCATTCCAACTATTGAAAATAATCCGATTCAGATACTGATCCCTTTTTAGATTTCAATTAATTATTAATAATCATGCAACTTTCAAACCAGATTCTGATTCCTGTTCCGACTCCTGTCCACCAAAATTTACCGATTCCATGCTCCGGATCGACATCCAACTCTGACTTTGAACTTCGATTCAGATCGACCAAAAATTACCCATCTCGGTATCCGTGTTACCTATTCCGATTCCGTTCCTTGAATACATTTAACAATGTGTGCAAATATTTTTTACTTTATTACTGTCGACTCTAATATTACTCTATTGAATTGCTTTTGAATACAATAGATTTTTCCGTATTGCAATTATTGGAGGAAAATCATTTGAAAATAAATGAACTTAAATAGCTTGTTTAAAATTATTGGTTTTACCTCGTTGGAATTAGTAAATTAAATGCATTTTTTTTTCTTACGAATAAAAAAGAATTAAGGGTAAAATTTTGGGGTCTAGGAAGGAATACCGTAAACAATTACCCGAAATGTAAATATAATTATTAATTAAGATATAAAATCTAACCAAATTTAGCATAACCTAGCTTAACTTAATTTAACCTAACCTAACCTACCCTAATTTAATCTAACCTAACTTAACCTAACCTAACCTAACCTAACCTAACCAAAGATAAGATAACATAATCTAACTTAACCTAACATAACCTAACATAACCTAACCTAACCTTACCTAACCTTACCTAACCAATTCCCCGAAATGCAAATATAATTAAGATATAAAATCTAACCTAATCTAACCTAACCTAACCTAACCTATAAAGGTACATATGTATATCGGTGAATTGTTGTTGGTAAATATGTCGCCGCCCAAAATTTTTGCTTTATAAAACCTATACTGTTAAGAAATGAAAATTATAAAACTTCAATTATTTAACTATTCATTTATATCATTATTTTTGAAACTTTAGAAACATCTCGGAAGTACTTTGACATAAGTTCAATTATTATTATTATTATTATTATTATTATTATTATTATTATTATTATTATTATTATTATTATTATTATTATTATTATTATTATTATTGTGAAAATTATTATTATTATTATTATTATTATTATTATTATTATTATTATTATTATTATTATTATTATTATTATTATTATTATTATTATTATTATTATTATTATTATTATTATTATTATTATTATTATTATTATTATTATTATTATTATTATTATTATTATTAGTAGTAGTAGTAGTAGTAGTAGTAGTAGTAGTAGTAGTAGTAATAGTAGAAGCAGTAATTTTGCACTTACATTTCTTCATTACAATATCTTGGTTTTTCGAGTCTCATTCCTTTCTGAAGAGAAGTTAAGAATTCTGGATTTATTGTCACTCCGGGGTATGGGCTAACACCGAGGGTAAACAGCTCCCATAGGGTAATTCCGTAGGCCCACACGTCGCTTTGGATGCTAAAGACCTTTTGTTGGATTGCCTCTGGTGCCATCCACTT
>JABUQX010019406.1:40000-52500 GCA_015478945.1 Trachelipus rathkii | reverse complement strand
AGTATAGACTTGAAAAAAGTTCACGAATAAGACAAAATTTCACTTCAGCAGTATTAAGCTATTAATATTTAAATTTTCATTTAATTTTGGTTTAAGATGCCAAATATATAAGGATTCCAACAAAAGAAGATCAGGTTCCTCAGCTTGGGCTAATATACTAAAATTGGTATCCTGTATATGATGGTTTTCACGGAGAGAATGAGCATTTATAGCTGAAAAGGGAGGATGATGAAGATGATCTAGGGTTCTAAATGATATACCTCTATGTTCTGCAATACGAGTGGAAAGGTTTCTAATAGTCTTTCCTATGTAGGTGGCATCACAGTCACCACACTTATATTGATAAATTACTGAAGAACACAGAGGAATAGGTAGTTTATCTTTGAATCTAAAATAACCTCCAATTTTCATTTCACTGGAGAATATTAATTTAAATTTGAACTGGGGAAAGTTTGTTTTTAAAAGAGAATCAATTTTACGTCGAATTTCATAACTCATTCTTCCCATGAAAGGTAACTTCATATACAGGATATCCTTGGGAACTATCATCCGAGTAGGAGGTTTATTTGTAAATTTTGAAGAAAGTAATTTACGGAAAGTTTTGTCAATCAAAAATTCTGGAAACCCATTCTTCATGAATAACGATTTCAGGAATTCTAGTTCATTTGAGAGATTGACATAAGAGGATGAAATCTTGTATCCCCTATCAAAAAGTGTCTTGATTAAGTTAATTTTAAAAATATGGGGAATGAAAGAATTAAATTTAGTTGTCAATCCAGTAAAAGTAGGTTTCCTGAAAACGCTAGTGTGGAATTTGTTGTCGTCCTTATATACTTTGATATCAAGAAAAGCCAGACAATTATTCTTCTCAACATCAACTGTGAATTTGATATTCGGATGTTTGGAGTTGATGTATTGTAAAAATTTGTCAATATGATCATTGGACTTAAAAAGAAGAAAAGAGTCATCAACATATCTTCGATAAAGTACAGGTTTAAATTCATCTGGGCATTCATTAAGCCAAATTTCTTCATAAAAACACATGAAGATGTTGCTAAGAGTTGGGCCTAGAGGACTACCCATAGCAACACCATCAATTTGTTTATAAAAACTACCATTGAATAAGAATATTATATCTTTCGTTGATATGTAGAGTAACTCCCTAAAACTTGGTAAATCAAGGCCATGAACTGTTGACGAATTCTTAAACAAAGAATTTAAAATGATTTCTAAAGTCTCTTCTAATGGCACATTAGTAAATAAACTTTGAACATCAAAGCTTGCCATATGATATAAATTTGCATTTGGAAAATTTATTATTTCGTTAACGAAAGAAAAAGTATCTTTAACAGTGTAAAGATTTGTCGTTAAATTTTCTAAGATAGGGACGAAAAATTTTGATAGTTTATAATTAATAGTGCCAATAGCAGACAAAATAGGTCGAACCGGGCAGTCAGGTTTATGCACTTTTGGCAGTCCATATAAGATTCCTGGCTTGGCACCGGAGGAATAAAGAGAGGAATAAGTTCTATCATCAATTTTGTTTGAACCTTTTAGTTTCCTGAGTAATCTATTCAATTTATCCTCAGTGGAATGTATGATTTTATTACAGTTCAAAGTTTATTTACTAATGTGCCATTAGAAGAGACTTTAGAAATCATTTTAAATTCTTTGTTTAAGAATTCGTCAACAGTTCATGGCCTTGATTTACCAAGTTTTAGGGAGTTACTCTACATATCAACGAAAGATATAATATTCTTATTCAATATATAATTTGGCTTAATGAATGCCCAGATGAATTTAAACCTGTACTTTATCGAAGATATGTTGATGACTCTTTTCTTCTTTTTAAGTCTAATGATCATATTGACGAATTTTTACAATACATCAACTCCAAACATCCGAATATCAAATTCACAGTTGATGTTGAGAAGAATAATTGTCTGGCTTTTCTTGATATCAAAGTATATAAGGACGACAACAAATTCCACACTAGCGTTTTCAGGAAACCTACTTTTACTGGATTGACAACTAAATTTAATTCTTTCATTCCCCATATTTTTAAAATTAACTTAATCAAGACACTTTTTGATAGGGGATACAAGATTTCATCCTCTTATGTCAATCTCTCAAATGAACTAGAATTCCTGAAATCGTTATTCATGAAGAATGGGTTTCCAGAATTTTTGATTGATAAAACTTTCCGTAAACTACTTTCTTCAAAATTTACAAATAAACCTCTTACTCGGATGATAGTTCCCAAGGATATCCTGTATATGAAGTTACCTTTATACAAAGTAAATAGTGTAAAATTAAAATTAAAACCCTAGATCATCTTCATCATCTTCCCTTTTCAGCTATAAATGCTCATTCTCTCCGTGAAAACCATCATATACATGATACCAATTTTAGTATATTAGCCCAAGCTGAGGAACCTGATCTTCTTTTGTTGGAATCCTTATATATTTGGCATCTTAAACCAAAATTAAATGAAAATTTAAATATTAATAGCTTAATACTGCTGAAGTGAAATTTTGTCTTATTCGTGAACTTTTTTCAAGTCTATACTTTAATCATTCTTTATCAATAAGTTTAATATTATTTATTTTAATTTTAATTTTATACTATTTATTTTGTATAAATCTTATCATTATATTATCAACCTTGAAAATGGGAAGCTGCTGTCTTACCCGAAACTAGTCGGTAATAAATATTTCTTTTCAAATGTTTAAATATGTTTTGGTTATTCTTGCTATTATTAAATTCCGCCTCAATTGTCGAGGTCCTATATATATATATATATATATATATATATATATATATATATATATATATATATATATATATATATATATATATATATATATATATATATATATAGAATCCGACTGTCGTCGAAGATGGACGTGTTGACAACAGCAGAGGCATGTAAGTGCAATACCCCCCCACTTAAGTGGGGGAATGAAGCTCTCAAACTCTTTGAAATACAAGGGGAAAATTACTGGAGGCATACGAATGCCTAACAATGCCTACATTTTAGGGTTAAAGATTCAAACTTGTAACGGCTTGGGGAGAGCTTTTGGAAGCCGCCCTAAGTGGCCCCAGCCGAAGAGGGATTGTGATTTTAGATGCCGAGTGAGGCAGACGTATTAGTCAGGTAGCATAGGGCCAAAGAAAAGCCGGCAGTTTGCCGTGTCATTATTATTATATCAAATTAACTTTGTCTATTCCATAATTAAGTACTTTCTGCCCATTGTGATTACAAAATTGATTATATCATCTGTCATATTATTATTTCACGTGCACAATTAATAAACTTCAAAAGCAGAAAAAACCTTTTCACTCCATCATCCAATTATTAATTACTTATTTAATTGGTCTGAGTAATAACCTCAGATCAAATCTGGCGACAGCCCATAGTGACCTTACATCATTAGTATTAATTATTATAATTAAAAATCCCCTTCTGAACAGTGATCGACGGTGTGAAAAAAAAAAGTAATTGAATATACTGTGAAATTTTGTGAAAGTGTTATCAAAAATTAACTGTGTAATCGTGCTATTCATTAATAACTGTGGAAAGTGATATATGATAATAAATAAGTATTAAGAATACTGCGTGAAGAAAGATTAACAATACATAATAATTGTGAAAAAAAAATCGCAGTTTTAAATCAAAAGGAAATTTGAAACGCGCTCCCAAATAACGAACTTTTTGCCCATAGCAACAAACTCTGTGAGAGTCCTTTAGCCTAAACGCTTTTAAAAAAAACTCAAGTCTTTCTTTGTTCACGAAAACCCACCATGGGGGCTAATAAGAAAACTGCTCCTAGTCTCAGAGTGGGGAGAGGAAAGCCTACCTCCCCCAAAGGTCAACGAGCGAAGAAGTCTCCCTCACCCCCAAAATCAGCCTCACCATCTTTAGTGGAAGAATCATCTACGAGTTCAGAAAGTGAACGTGAATGTACGCCTCAAAGAAACAGACATAAGTCGCCCGTACATATAAGAAGACGTTCATTCGGAAAGGGGCGAAGAAACAAAAGCTCTCTTTCATCCCACCAACTTCCCGCCTTCGATGGCTATGATATCGTCAGTTGGTTGTCTGCTACCAACGCGGTATTCAAACTTAACGGAATAAATGAGGGTTCGGAGAAAGTCCGACTTTTAGCCTCCATACTCCCCAACAGTCTTGTGTCTACATTACAGTTCCCATTAAGAGACAATGCGTATGAAGAACTAATGGGTCGCATAGAGGAAACATACTTACCGGCACTGAGACAGCGGGTGAGGGATGTCTTCAAAAAGGGGATGGAAAAGACAGAATTGCCAAGTCATTATCTCAATCGTGTGAAAGAAGTGTTGGGAAGAAAGAACTTTGATTTACTCGTCGAGAATAACCCGAAATTCGCACAAGAGCTCTTCCTTAATGAGATGCCGCCTCAGGTCCAGATGAGTCTGTATTCCTTAGCTCAAGATAATGACATCAATAAACTTGTGGTGGTGGCCGACGATCTTTTCAAGAACTTTGTACATAAAAATTTCCAACCGATGCCCCAATATGGGAGAGATCCCCCATATTGGGGAAATGTGAATCAGCTTTCAGAAGAAAACAATTCGAACCAATATAACCGCTCACGAAGTTACTCACATGAACGCGACTCAAGAAAGGAAGAAGCGGAGACTCAGCAGAAGATTCTGACTCAGCTTCAAAACATATTGGACACAGCCAAGAGCGTGGCCGAGTCGCTAAGCCAACTAGCGCAGAGACAGCCACCTTCTACTGGCTGGCAGCCATCTTCAGACAGCTGGCAGCCACACTCAAGGAGGGGTAGGAGCCAGCCTCGGCGAAGGTATGAGAACTATGCCTCCCAACAGAATAATGATGCCTATAATAATGTCTGTTTCTATCATAAGAAGCATTGGTTAAAAGCATACAAATGTGAAAGTGAGGAATGTCCTCTTTATACTCTAGTATACCCTCACGAGGGGGGGACTGCTGCCAACCCCCATCACTCCACCACTCCGGGAAACTAATATCTAGGTCATCTCATCACCCAGATGGCCGCAGCACGAGAAGAGAACGAGGTAAAACAGTATCCTTTAATAATTATGTAAAGATTTTCAAATTTAATGCTGAAACAAGCTATGGCAATATTAAAACTAATAATAATAATCATAATAATAATAATAATAATAATAATAATAATAATAATAATAATAATAATAATAATAATAATAATAATAAGAATGGTGTGAACTTTAATTATGTTAATAATAAAAATGAAATGTTTTATAATAATGAAATTCCATTTAAAATAAGTAATAAAAATGTTTCTATTGTTAACGCTGATGAGTCCGAAAAAACCGAAAGCGCTTGTCATATAAACGAAATTGAAATTGAAAATGAAATAAAAAAGGACAAAATTGCCATAGCCCATATATTAAATAATAAAAATATGAGTGAGATTAATAATCAGGTATTATGTAATTATAATTCTAATATGCATGTCGGTTATACTTTCTTTAATAATTATTTGAGTAACGGATATGAGAATGATCGGAAGGTATTATCATCGAGCGCAGAATGCGAAGCTTTTAGAGAGACGGGTGGTATATGTTTGAATTCTAATTTGTGCAGAGAACCAATCATCTCAGCCGTCCAAGAAAGAACAAATAACACTCCTCTCTCTAAAGGTGATGTAGCTGGCTCTAAATTATATAAAGTATTGAATAAAATTGATAATAAATTTTACATATTAGATAGCGGGTCCGAGATCGACCTGATCAGTGCTAGCCCCATTCATAGGTCGAAGCGGCCACTAGGGCATATTTTAGCAGCCAATGGCACCAAAATCAATGTTTATGAATATATTAATGTAAATTTAGACATAGGATTGAATAAAATATATAAACACAAATTGTATATAGCAGATGTAAAACTAAACATATTAGGTATCACTTTTTTGAAACATTTTGGGTTTGGTATAGACTTTAAGAACGATGTATTAATTGATCCCAGTACTAATCATACCGTATTATTAAGGCCCGATCATTCTATATCCTCTTTAAAAATAAATGCACTCTCCCATGATCTTTCGCATGAATCTCCCCCTAAAACTCTCACCTCTTTGCCTTTTAGTCCGCTCTTTCCTCTTAATGACATTTTATATAAATATAAAACGTTGTTCTTAAATCCCTATTTAGAAGAGAATATTCATATAAAGATAAATCAACGAAAAAAATGGGAGGAAATATTTTCTAAATATGGGGGACAAGAAATGGGGGATACAAGAGAAGGAGGTGAACTGGAGACAGAATTGGGGGGAGGGAAAAAAGTGGGAGATATACCAGAAGGGATATTGAGGGAGTTGGCCTGTGCTTTCCCATACAAACCCACCATAAAAGGTTCGCCTATACGATTACCTGGACGTCGAATACCGCACAAACTGTATGAAGCAACAAAAAAGGAGTTGAATCAATTAGTCGCCGCAGGTGTGTTGAAAAGAACAAATGCCACTTGGTCAGCACCGTTTAGTGTTTTAGATAAAGGGGGGGGGAGAGTTAGATTGGTAACAGATTTTAGAGAGCTTAATAAAAGAACAGAGGTAGATATATTCGGTCTTCCAAATATTTACGATGCAATTTTCGCACTCAAAGGTGCTCGGTATTTCAGCAAGGTAGATTTGACGAGCGGCTTTTACAACCTGCCATTGCATCCTGATTGCCAGAAGTACTTTGCAATAACAAGCAATCTCGGGACCTTTATATATACTTCTTTACCGATGGGATTCATAAATTCGCCTGCAGCATTTCAAAGAATGGTGAATATATTATTGTCTGACTTAAAAAACTGTCACGTATATATTGACGACATTTTACTCTTTACAGAAACCGCTGAAGAGCATGAAAGACTTGTTGAGACTGTTTTAAAAAGATTAAATTATTTATCTATCTGTGTGAATGAAAAAAAGAGTAGATTTGGAGTATCTGAATTAGAATATTTAGGCTTCATAATAAGCGCTGAAGGTGTTAGAGCGAATCCAGAGAAAGTTGCTGAGATAGTAACTTATAAAAAACCGCATACTATTAGGGAGATGAGGGGGTTAATAGGAAAACTTTCGTTTTACAGAATAATGCTCCCTTGCTTAGCAGACTTAATGGGTCCATTAACGGACTATTTAAAAGGAAAATCTTATTCCAGAAAAAGAATACTGTGGAACGAAAAGTCGGAGAAGGCTTTTAGCGCTGTTCAAAACGCTATAAAAAATTCCTGCCTATTAGCCTACCCCGGCACAACGCCCATAAAAATATTCATCCATGCCTCGTCAAATGCTTTATCAGGCGTTATTCTGGGGGATGATCAAGACAGCCGCCCTTATGCATTCTATTCATCCACCCAGTCGGCTATTGAAAAAAGATATGATGATATAAGTAAACAATTATTAATACTAAACAAAATGTTTAACAAATTCGGGTACCTACTAAGTGGGAGGAAAATAACGATATATACTCATTTGAAAGAATTAATTACCTTATATAACAAAACAAATGATGTATTAAATCAAAACGCAAAACAGGTCCGGCAACTTAATTTACTAAGCTCTTATAATGTAATTTTCAAATTAATTAGTATAAAATCCAATCCGTTAAACGAATATATCTTTAAAAATAATCCAAATTTCCAAATAGCGGACGAACAACACACAAGGGGGGGAAACAACACTCGAGAGTAGTTCATTCATGGGACATTTAAACTCTACAACCGATACTAGAATCGTAGGCAATAAAAATATTTGCCCTAAAGTTGTAGAAGGTAGTAAACAAACCGCTTTGACTTTTAAAAAACCGCAGACAGAACTCGAAGCGCGTGTCGCCCTAGAAAGGAATTTACTATCCAGGTACGAAAGAGAAAAGGAAAAGGATGATAAAAGAGAGAATAGAGAAATATTAGAAGAATTAACCGTGAATTTGATATCTGAATGCAATAAACAAAATAAGTTAGTGATAGATAGATTCTTAAAGAGTATTGACTACAAAAGTATAAGCGAAAAGCAAAAAGAAGATACATTTATAAAGTCATTAATCAATAACCGAGAAAAAAGTGGGTTGAAAATGGTGGAACAAAATTTTTGGTTTAATAAAGAAAGTCTAAAGCTTTATGTGGACGTGTCACTGGGGTATTCTCGTGTCATTTTGCCCGAGACCTGCGTACCGGAAGTGGTAAGGACGTTGCACTTGCAAGGCCACTTAGGGGTTAAGAGAACGGAAATTGCAGTAAAAGCAGAGTTTGTATTTGAAAGAATGCACACACGTATTAAGGAGATAGTTAGGGCTTGTAATGAATGTCAAATAAGCAAAAGCACTCGCTCAATTAGTCCTAATTATGGTCAATTCAGAGAAGTGTCGTATAAGTTCGAAATGTTGCATATTGACATACTAAAAATGAGCAGTTGCAGGGGCTATAAATATTTGTTTACTGCAATCGATAGGTACAGTAGTTATCTTTTTGCCATCCCTTTAAAGGAGATGAATGCTGAAAGCGTCATTAAAGTCTTATTGTATGAGATTCTACCTTTCACTGGAGTGCCTGACAAAATTCTCAGTGACAATGGAGGATGCTTTAAAGCTCATCTGTTTGAAGAGGTCTGTAAGATGATTGGTGCAGAACATATTTGCACCACAGTGGGAAATCCCAGCGTCAACGGAAAGCTTGAAAATAGGCATCGAGTTTTATTAGCCAGCCTTCGTTGCATGTTAAGCGAAAACGAGTTCAAACATCACGATTGGGTATCAGTCCTACCGTTTGCGCTTTTTGCAATAAGAACGGCTCCTCTAACAGAAAATGGGATTACAGCTTCTCAGGTGCTTTTTGGCCAAAACGTGAATATACCTGGGAGATTAGTAGAGTCAGAGAGACCTGGAGAAGCTATGTGTTATGATAAATATTTAAACAAGTTAGCAGGGTTGTTTGCCCAGCCGTTGGCACCGAGAGCCACTTTGAAGAACCGATCAGTGTTCGTTCCTAAAAATTTGAAGGAAACAAAGCTAGTTCTTGTAAGAAACAAACAATATAATTTAGGCAAGCTAGAAGCAAAGTATCAGGGGCCCTATAAGGTATTGCGTTTCACTAATAATACAGTTTATATCTTAAAAAATGGTCAGCCTGTAGCAGAGAATTTAAGAAACATAAAGATCTATTACCATTTAGCGGAGGCCGATCAGAGTAGAAAATAGCAGAAAAATAAATATAATAAAAATGTGAGAGAAAGAAATCATAGGTAGACAACATCTTACTAATCTTTTCTTTTACAGGTAATTCGGTCAAAGGTTATGTAATTAGAACTTTTGCAAGTGCAAAGATTGTGTACACAAATTATTGAATAATAATATTTAGTAGTTGTAATTTACCCTCCTCAAGTAGTTTTCCACCTATCTTCCTTCCTCTATCCTTGAGTTTGTTTGTAATAGAATTAAGGAAGGCATTCAGTGTGTCTAGCTATCAAACATATTGCAATTATCACAAATGGAAGCTCTCTTCCATTTGTTTTTGCAATTTGTTTGAGCTGCACTCCAGGGACACCACTTTGATCTGTTAAACGTTCGTTTACCAGATGCATGTTGAGGAGAGAGGGAGCGGGTGTAAGTGCAATACCCCACTTAAGTGGGGGAACGAAGCTCTCAAACTCCTTGAAATACAAGTGGAAAAATTACTGGAGGCATACGAATGCCTAACAATGCCTACATTTTAGGGTTAAAGATTCAAACTTGTAACGGCTTGGGGAGAGCTTTTGGAAGCCGCCCTAAGTGGCCCCAGCCGAAGACGAGATTGTGATTTTAGATGCCGAGTGAGGCAGACGTATTAGTCAGGTAGCATAGGGCCAAAGAAAAGCCGGCAGTTTGCCGTGTCATTATTATTATATCAAATTAACTTTGTCTATTCCATAATTAAGTACTTTCTGCCCATTGTGATTACAAAATTGATTATATCATCTGTCATATTATTATTTCACGTGCACAATTAATAAACTTCAAAAGCAGAAAAAACCTTTTCACTCCATCATCCAATTATTAATTACTTATTTAATTGGTCTGAGTAATAACCTCAGATCATATATATATATATATATATATATATATATATATATATATATATATATATATATATATATATATATATATATATATATATATATATATATATATATATATATATATGGTGCAAGGCCAACTCCGCGTCCCCGTCGTGCACCCCGGGCAACGAGGACACCAGAGGTGTCCTCGGCTAAAGGAGATAGGGCTAGGGAAGGATAGGCCTAGCAAGCCACTTCCCGAAATAAACTGCTTGCAGAACTCAAGCGCGAGCCTCGGAAGCCGGACAGAACTTTAGACGACGACTTCGGCGAGATTTACGGAATGATCAGGAAAACACTTTTAAAAATTATAGGTGTGCCACGATAAATGTGGGTACCTATGGAGATAAAGAGGAGGAGATAATAGATATCATGAAGGAGAGGAAGATAGATATGTTGGGGATGGCGGAGATGAGAGTGAGGGGGTGTGAGGAGGGTAAAGAAATGGGAGAAGGATTTGTTCTGATGTATAGTGGGGTGAGAGAAGGAATAAGAAAGCATGGTGTCGGAATTATAGTGGGACCAAGACTGTCACCATGTATACAGAAAGTAAAAATTATAAATGAGAGGTTGATGATGTGCGTGTTGAAGATAGGCCGGATAAAATATAGAATATACCAGATATATGCACCACAACAGGGGCACTCAGAGGAGGAAAAAACTAGATTTATGGAATTGATGGAGGAAGAGGTGGGGGTGGAGGAGGAGGGGAGAGGTGCTTGTTGATGGGAGATTTCAACGCTAGAGTAGGAAAGAGAAGAGAGATGGAGAGAGTATTGGGACCATTTGGAGAGGATACAAGAAACATGGAGGGAGAGGCGTTGATTGATTTTTGTGTGAGAAACGACCTAAAAATAATGAACACGTTTTTCAAGCACAGAGTCTCATATCTTTACGAGGTATAGATGGAATCAGGTAACGCAACAATTCGATCAAAAATCGGTGATAGACTACATGATAGTCTCCGATAAAAGGATGGTTAAGAATGTAAAGGTGATCCCGGGAGTGTCCTTAGATGCGGATCATAGACTGGTGGTGGCGGACATGAAGATAAGAGGGAGGGAGGAGTAAATGAGCAGAAGAGGGCAGTGATCAGAGTGGAGAAGTTAGAAGAACAAGAAACGAGACGAAATTATGAACGGGAAATGCAGGAAACCTTAAGAAATGGAGAAGAAAACGAAGACTTACAGGATGTCATCAGGGAAGTAGCAGAGAAAACTCTTGGTAAAAGATGGGTAGGAGGTACTAGGAAGAGACATACACCATGGTGGAACGAAGAAATGAAAAAAAAAGCAATTAAAGTAAAAACAGGGAAAATGAGGGCTGAAAAAGAAGAACAGCGGCAGCAAGGGAGGAATATGTACAGGCAAGGAATGAGGCAGAGAGAATAAAGAGGAGGGCAAAAAAGATGGAGGTGGAGAGAATGGCAGGAGAAATAACGAGAGATGTGGGCGAAGGGAAGAAAAAGATATTTAAGATGGCGAAGGCGTATAGAAAACCAAAAACCGTAATTAGAAATATAAAAGATAGAAACGGAGTGATTCTTGTGAGACCGGAAGAAAGAAATGATATATGGACCGAATACTATGAAGATCTGCTAAATGTAGAATACAGAGAACAAGAGGAAGAAGCTGTAGATCAGACGAGGAGGAGGAAGAGGAGGAGGAAGAGGAGGAGAGATAACGGTAGAAGAATATGAGGAGGCTATAAAAAGGATGAAGAAGGGTAAAGCCCCAGGAGAGGATGGAGTGGCTGTGGAGTTGGTGGTGGAGGAGGAGAGGAGCTGAGAGGGAGAATCATCAGTTTGATGAACAAGTGTTGGAGAGAGGGAAAGGTGCCGGAAAGGTGGGGCAAAGCAATAACATATATAAAGGTAAAGGAGATGCAGGAAGCTGTAATAATTATAGAGGTATTTCATTGATGGACCATCTGGCGAAAATATACGAAATAATATTGGAGAGGAGGCTGAGAGAGAAGGTAGAGCCGAGACTCTGAGAGAAGAACAGTACGGGTATAGAAGAGGAAGAGGAACGATGGACCTCTTATTCACACTAAGAATGGTCTCGGAGAACATGCTGGAATATGGCAAGAGATTCTTTGTAGCGTTCATCGACCTGCAAAAGGCATTTGATTCGGTGCCAAAGAAAAAGCTCTGGAGAGCTATGGAGAGGAATTATGGAGTGAGGGGTAGATTAAAGAAGGCAATAGAAAGTATGTATGAGAAATACAGTTGTAATGTTAGAACTGGAGTGCGAGAACGATAGATGGTTTGAGGTGAAAACAGGAGTGAAGCATGGGAGTGTTCTATCGCCACCACTGTTTATATTATATTTAGACGTGGTGATAAGGAAAGTGAGGAGAGACTGGGAG
>JABUQX010019406.1:25000-32500 GCA_015478945.1 Trachelipus rathkii | reverse complement strand
TTTGTGACAGAGGTTCATTTTGAAATGGAGATGTTTTGTGTACATCGATGTCATCTGTGACAAGGTTGATTTGGTTGATGAACTGCTTCTTGGCATTCTGAATGAACTTTAAAAGGTTTCCGTATTTGCAATATTCGACAAGTAACCATAATTCATCTTAAAAACATGAAAATTAGTTTTTTTTACTTGAATCTAATTGTTTAAATAGCAACGATAAAGGTCAATGGAGTTTATCTCCTTTCATATTTAAAATGTGAGTTCCAATAAGGTTCTCAGTGTTCAAATGTTTGCTCAAATGAATCATGATCATCAGACTTTGATTTACCCTTATTCATACTTAAGCGTGAGCTTCAATAAGATTCACAGTGATCAAATGTTTAGCAATATGAATTATGATTATGTAGTTTTAACTTATTCCCTCCATATTTGAGTCTGAGCTCCAATTAAGTTTCTAATATTTAAGTACTTGCCCACATGAGTCATGATCATAAGGTTTTGACTTACCTTTTTCCATATTTGAAGTGTGAAATCCATTAAAATTTACGATGCTCAACTGTTTTCCGTAATGAGTCATGATTATGTGATTTTGATTTACCTTTATCTATATTTCAATTGTAAGCTCTAAAAAAGTTCAAAATGTTCAACTATTTGCAGAAGTCAACAATGATTATGCGATTTTCACTTACATTTATCAATTTTTGAAGTGTGAGCTCCAATAAGGTTTACAATATTCAAGTGTTTGCCCAAATGAATCAAGATCTTTAGTTCCAGAGTAAGTGCACGAAGGTGTACTTTATCACCTCCATCTCTACACATCTTGACTGCAACACGTGTTGAGGGTCTTCCTTCCAAACCTTTCACCTCAGCCAGCAACACTCTTCCAAAGGCTCCAGCACCCAACTGCTTTCCTAATGATTATAAAAGGTTTATACAATTTAAGCATTTTTTAATTATTTATTTATTATGTATTTTTTATTATTCATTTCATTAAATTTCACATTAACGTCTGACTTAAATTTTTTAATAAAAAGAGATTCTACTATACGAATATAGTTGAAAGTACCAATTTGAAATTAGATTTTAAAACAACTAGCAATTTGAACTGTATTAGGGGACCTGTATTCCGTCGTGTAATGCTCCCATATTTTACAGAGTTTATACCTGTGTTGCATAATTCGGGTTCTTAATTACATTCTACTTCTTTGCAATTAAGCTGATACACAACATAACTTCTGTTATCCTCCGAACAATGAACACGGATGCTAAAATATGAGGACACTCGCCTCGGTTTGTAGTATCTTCTTACATGGACTCTTTTTTTTTCTCTGACTTAATATGTTCTTTGACCATTATGTTCAGTTTTTGCTCTTCTCTTGAAAAGTTTATCAACTTTGATGATTTAAAGTAAAAAGTTATCGTATCTTCCCTATGAATGATTTTTTAATTTCAAATAAACCAAGTAAAATATGGGAGCATTACACGACGGAACACAAACACTCTCCTACAGTTGAAATTGCTAGTTGTTTTAAAATCGTACTTTCAACTATCTTCGTATAGCAGAATCCCTTTTGAGTAAAAACCTTAAGTACTAGACATTAATGTGAAATTTAATGAAATGATTGAATGTTTGAATGTTTGCGTGTTTTGCTGGTGCCCTAATGCATCCCTGATTATAGTTGGTTGTATTTGCCTTTTTTTAAACTTTTTATTGAAATTATTTTTTAAACTTCGCAATTAATGTCAATAATATTTATATTTTATATACTTTGAAATTTATTATTTATAAATAGCATTATAAATAGTTAGTTAACCGTGACCATGCCTAAAGTATACAAGCGAAATATTAGCATAATATTTAAGGCTTTAACTTCTTTTTATTCTAGAATAGTCCTTATTAAATTTGCATCTGAAAATAAAGTATTATTTAGAAGAATAGGAATAGAAAGAACTTTCAAATACTACTACTACTAATAATAATAATAATAATAATAATAATAATAATAATAATAATAATAATAATAATAATAATAATAATAATAATAATAATAATAATAATAATAATAATAATGAATAAATAGTTATTATTTATTATTATTATATATTATTATTATTATTATTATTATTATTATTATTATTATTATTATTATTATTATTATTATTATTATTATTATTTATGTAATAAATTTAGCATCAGTCTTACCTAGTCTAATATTATCTCTCTCGACCTCATAAGCGCGATCATAAGGAAGCAGTTCAATCTGTTCCCCGATTGTACATTCCCTATTCAGGTCACCAACGTTCCCGCTTTCTAAAAGAATCAACTGTGCCATGCGAATATTTTTCCTCTTCTTGAACATGATGACTAAGAAAATCGCGACGAAACATGAAATAATGAAAAGCACCACAAAACATATTTCCGCGGGTGTCAAGACTTTCCCTGAAGTGAAGTAAGATTTAAAACTCTCCACTATAATAATAATAATAATAATAATAATAATAATAATAATAATAATAATAATAATAATAATAATAATAATAATAATAATAATAATAATAATAATAATAATAATAATAATAATAATAATAATAACAATACCGTCGATCAAGACATTTGTAAAAGGCTGAATACGTCCTGCTCTATTCTCGACGACACATTCATACTTTCCTCCGTCTTTCTTTGTTGAAAACTTGAATTCAAGAGTCTGGTTATCATCACTCAAGAAGACGTAGTCTTGATTTTCAAGAAATTTGAATATATTTACACCATCCTAAAAAAGTATTATGATTATATTGTAATAGCAAAATGTCGTCTAACAGACCATTAACCATTAATATTTCATCACAAAGTTCATATCTCGCCTCGGAAATATTATCTTATAGCAAAAGGCTTTCGACAAGCGTAGAAAAAATCTGGTAAAGAGGTTTAGAAGATCAATTTTTTTATTGAGAAATGTTCTATCTCATTTTAAAATATTGAACGAGTCTTTAATTTTAATAATTTTGAATCAGATGATATCTCATAAGCATACCTTTAACCATTTTATTTTCGGTTTAGGTCTTCCTTCTACGTAACAGAAAAGGGAAAATGGGTAAGGTGATTTCACTGGTGTTGTTGTCCCTTCTACAGAAACAGTGGAATTTAGTAAAACCAGAGGATATATCATATCTGTATTAAACATGATGACATATGAGTAGACAAAAATATTTATTGACCGACATTGGTCATGTTGCACATAAAAATATCTTTTAATTACTATATTAGAACATATTACTTGTACTCTAATAGTCTAAATTTTTAAAGAATATCATAATGTATGTACTTTAGAAATGATTGAAATCCTTAAATATTTTAACCAGAGGGCCCTAATTATACACAAACTTCAAATATTCTTACGTATTCATACAATTTGATTTTTATAAAATAACTTATTCTATATATTTATAATAATATATATATATATATATATATATATATATATATTATATATATATATATTATATATATATATATATATATATATATATATATATATATATATATATATATATATATATATTTATATATATAAACAAATTATTAACCTCTCCTTTGGTTTCGAAGCCAAGCCCTTGAAGTTGCTAAGCAACTGTTCTATCACTAGACCCCGATGTTCTAAAAGGAAACCTAACTTTGGAAAAATACTTTCTTTCCAAAGAATTGCAGCGATTTACCTTTGATAAGCTTTCCAGCTCATATTCTAGTGATGGATCAAACGGGGCTTAACTCAGCGAAAGATGTAATCGTGGTCTGGTAGTAAACACTTGCTTAACAAATTCGAGGGCTTGGGTTCGAAACCCAAAGGAGAGATTGATAACTTGTTTACACTTTGAAACTGCGAGTATGATAGCAGTTTTAAATGAATATTGATAACATCGTCTCCCTTTGAGTTAATCCCTGTTTAATCCTTGACCAGAATCTGAGCGGAGAAGTTTGTCAAAGGCGAATCATTGACTTTCTTTGGGAAGAAAATATTCATCCAAAGGTAAGTTTCCTTTTAGCTCATCTTGGTCTAGTGGCTAAAACACTTGTTTAACAACTTCGAAAGCTCGGGTTCGAAACCCAAAGGAGCGATGAATAATTTGTTTATATTTTCAAACTTGGAATGTGTTAACAGTCTTAAATGAATATTGATATATCTATATTTTACATCGATTACCAAGTACAAAATCGAATTATTAGCTTTATTTATGATGGTTCAGAGTCGATTCGTTAATTTTTTTTCTTCACAAAAATTTGAATTTCTGAAACTAAATTGGTATTTGCTTCAAATTTGCCTAAGGCAACTTCGATCCATCCATGTTAGGGCTAGATTTTAGATTTACGGCAACATCGACCCATCAAGGTTAAAGCTAGTTGCCATTTTCAAATTAGGTAACTTAAGTTTTGTTAGGTTTGTTAGAGGTCAGTATATATATATTATATATATTATATATAATATATATATATATATATATATATATATATATTATATACTATATATATATATACTATATATATAATATATATATATATATATATTATTCAGAGGTGGTAGCGGAATAACGCATCGCGCATCAACAACAGCGGGATATTCCGCAATCATTTTCCACTATCGCATCGCAACCGCATCCGGGCATTAATTTTTTTGGCGGATAGCGATAGTATTCATCTATGAATTATGAAAACGTGTGGTGCACTACTTATATATATATATATATATAGTATATTAAATCTCATATATATATATCTAGATATATTGATTCTTCTATATTAATATAAATATATATATATATATATATATATATATATATATATTATTAATATAATATTATATGTATGCACGCATAAAAATTTGGTAAAATATTTTTAATTGTATGATTTTTGTACTTATGCTAAGATTTTGCGCGAGGCAAATAATTTTTAGCATATAGTGAAGTGAAATGATGATATAAACCCGGTCTTTGATGATCTCTTCAGTCAGATAATACAAGTCAGATCAACATTTAATACAAGAAATATCAAAAGAATAAATTCAACTCAAGATACTGTTCTCTAGAAATTCCCTCCTGGCAAGTGAGGAATTTCAAGGAAAAAGGCTGCGACTCGAAATTTCGATCACAAATTTTGCCTAAAACGAAGAGTCAAGAGGCAAGTTCGAAAACCGCACTGGAAAAGGCTGCGACTTGCAAATCGCCTACGAGAGATTATCTCAACAGAAGGGACTTATCACTAACCTTATATTGAAGAGACTCTTATAGTTGAATAAATATCATTTCAAAAATGGATCTTTAAATAACAACCATTCCTCTTATATAGGGTGCTTCCTCACAAAAGAAGCCACGAACTTAGCAAGGCCTGCCTATATAATTTGGTGAATTTATCCCGGAGTAGAACACCCAGAACTTAAATCAGCGCCTTTCTGATAACTAAGAGAAAAACACAAAAAAATGAGAGAAAAGAAAAAACTAAAATAATATACTAGAAATGTAAATATTCAAAAAAATTTTTTTAAAAAATGACTTCAAGCAAAACGCATCATCGATATCGAGAACAAATTTTTCCAATTTCTAAATTTTGGATTATGTCTTCACCTCAGTGTAATCGACAGTTCGAGGATTCATCGCTAGACATAAAAAACTTCCTTTTCAGCATGGATATTCTTTCCTCCATTTCAAATGTTTTGGATTATGGGTCACGAAACTCATTTTTGGATTCGCATCTACGAACTTTGATTCCTTTTCGAATTCTAAATGGTTCTGTGACCGCTCTCTTTTTTATGCATGAAGAAATTTTTTAAAATAAAGGACCTAAATCTGCAAACAGACTTTCGTCGCCTCTACATATGTAACTCCCTTTACGGTATGGATTTCTTTCATCATTTTAAGTTTGATTTATGGGCAGAAACTCATTTTTTTGGATTCCACTTCCAATCATCTGATTTCTTTTTTTCGAATTCTAAATGGTTTCTGGACCTCTCATCACCTTTTATAGTATGAATGATAAATTATTTTCAAATACAGGACCTAATAATTTCATAGCAACTCATAACTGAGTACTTATGTAACATATGTCATATAGTCAAATTGTTTATCTCATCGTTAACTATATGAGAATTATTGAAATACTATCGTGCGCATTGTTACATATCATGGAATAACATTTAGAACTGATTCTTATACTAGAGACCTTGTTACTGAGTAGGATAGCCTCAATACGGTTTACGTATATCTAATTGATGTGCACTATATTTTATTTAATCACTTGTGAACTCAATTGTTCCATATTTACAAGAATTATGTATTAAATCACAATTAGTTAGAGGATTATTCTTAAATTAATGACAGTAGACCTAGTCGAGTGTTGATATTACAAAAATAGTTTATTGTTATTTAGTTCTTGATAGAAAAGACTTGTGATCAAGATGACATATACAATAGTCATTAGCTATTGCATATATATATAATGCCATCTTTAAATGTTATTCTGTTAATTTTAAATTTAAAGGCGTTTTTTTGTTGATTTGGGCAAGTAATTTCAATATTATTGTCACTATTAATAGGTAATGATAATGTCAGATATATTTCTGTTATACACTTTATCTGTCAAATGTATTCGCTTCGAGTGTACAATTTATTAATCCTTATCATAGCACTCGGATAGTAATATATATGAATATTATTCCTAAGCGTGATATTATGTCTTAGAATTTTTCTTATTGTTCTTCGTCATGATCCACAAGTTCGACCTCTTATTTCGGACCATTACATGTAGATACTGTTTACGTTCTTTGGCAATTTGAAAGTACTTTAACTTATCTTATTTGTATGCTTAGAGACTTGTAAGTTATTTGTGTATCTGTGTACATCAAGATATCTATGGTAAAAAAATTGTACATTATTTTTCTCTTACTATTCGAGCTCTGGGTGTCAGTTTTTGCTGCGCGGAGAGTACCAGCGCTATTGCACTTTATCTTCCGAAAATTAAATAATAATCTTAATTTTGATAATGATAATATTTTTTTCACAATAGAATTATGTTGCGTATAGATATTATATATGCATTAAATGTAATATGCGCACGGAAGACAAAATAATTTAAAAGATCTAGAAGAGTCAAGAGAGATATTAATGATTTCTCACTATTGATTATAAACTCCGAGTCTGTTATTGCATTGTATGGTCGTACGTCCACTCGAAGTGATCAGTTTAAAACACTGTTCGGTTCTAGATAATTAGTCTCATAATATACAATTATATAACTCAATAGAATTACATAAAATGAAAATTATAATTTACTATAATCTTCTCAATAGATACTTATAGTCTTAGATAAACCTAACTCTAGGCAAGATATAGGATGGATAAATATTCAATGGATTTATATATATATTATATATATTAAAAGGCTGCGATACTTACGATATTTATGAGATTCATTTTTCCTATATGGACGAGGTCTATAATACTAGAGGATGTCGCAGG